>OY365815.1:31742710-31835380 GCA_959347315.1 Bimastos eiseni
TCCTTTATATAGTCTCTGAACTGGCACTGTCAAAGTATCAGCAGCGGTGGAGTTAAAAAAGATATTCACCTCCAAATCTCGCTACTAATATCTCCGTTTCAGAGGTGTTGAAAGTTGAGTTTTCCTCTCGACCTTGGCGTATATATGCCAAGGATGCATCTATCTGAGGATGGTTGATTAATGTTAACAAGTGCTGCTTTTTGTTTCTGAGGTATTTCTTGATTGGAGTGTTAAAAATGATGCCTTAACGTTTATGATTGTGAGGAATTTCTTTGTATGATCGACAAGAGTCCCTTAGCATTTTTGATTCTGACGAATATTTCTTCATTGGAGTGTTAGAATGGATCCCTTAACCATTCTGCTTCTGAGTATTTTCTTCAAGGAAATGTTACGTGTTGTTTTTTACCTTTGACTCCAAGGGATTCAGATTAATCATAATAATAAGATTATGTGAGTCTAGTTACACTACGTTTCATGGACCTTGACGTGTTATCGTTGACAGTACGCATGTCTGTCTCGATGTATGTCTGAATGAGTGCAAGTGCTTCTCTCTTTCTATGTGCTTGTATGCCTATCTGTATGTGTGTGTGTGTGTGCTGTAGTCAAAACACAGGTGGATTTCGAAGATTACAAATGAAGCGAAAGAATCCAGACCAGTGAGTAGGTTTATTCGTGACAATGTCTTGCAATACATTACTTATGCAGAGGATAATGCAATAAACTATGAATACAATAAAGTTATTATAGTAAGCACCACAACACATACAATTCACATTGAACATTATATGACATGACTATAAGAGGACAAAATTCACCATAGCAATGCAAAAATTTTACAATACAATACAATTGTTTCCTTGTTGATTATTTTGACGACTCGATGCTCGCAATAGAGCGCATTTCACACTAAGTTCCTCGTCGCAATACAAAGCAAACAGATAAGTTTTTAATTTTGAGTTAAATTGAGTATCCGATGTGTAAAATTGATGCTGGGAGATTGATACAATCTATCGGTCTCTAGACCGAGAAGGCACGATTTCCAAATCTCTGGATTGTAGTTGTACAAAGTATGGTAAAATCCCATCGCGCGGATCCTCGAAGTTTTTTAGAGTTCAAGACAGAGTATGGTGTGACACTGGAAGCCATGTATGCGAAAGAAGTTCCACAGTGGATTTGATACATATGAAGGGAGATTTTGAAGGCGACACGAGCGCGGATGGGAAGCCAGTGTAACTGTTGCAGTATGACGTGATGCGATCTCTGGGACCTAGACCCTTCATTAAACTACAGTAACTGTGTAGAACTGAGGACAGACGTGTAGCTTCGACGACGATAGATCGGATAAGACAGCGTTGCAGTAATCGAGTCGCGAGAAATAGCCAATCACAACTGACCAGTAGGCCTATATTACCGTAGCTGGCAACAATTTGCAGTAGGACCACACTACATTACATTATATTACATTCCATACCTTTATAGTTACATACCACTTTACGTTATTTTTAGTGAAGCTGGGTGCGATTGTGTTACAAGCCTTTCTCAATTGCAGTACAAACTGGAGCACATACAAAGTTACAAAATGGACTTAAGCAGCGCCATTTTTAGGAAGCGGTAAAGCCATATTAATTACAGACAACTAAAGCGCATGTTTTTACGAGCAAAAACTTTCAACCAACTGTGGTGTATAAGGAGACACGTACCCACATATTCACGTAGTGACGTAATCACGTAGTTACGTAGTCACGTAATCACGCAGTCATGTAGTTACGTAGTCACAAAATCACGTAGTCACGTAATCACTTAATCATGTAGTTACGTAGTAACGTAATCACGCAGTCATGTAGTTACGTAGTCACAAAATCACGTAGTCACGTAATCACTTAATCACGTAGTTACGTAGTCACAAAATCACGTAGTCATGTAGTAACATATATAGTCACAAAGTAGCGTCCTCGCGTCTATATGCACTGCCACAAACACACAGTACTATAATTATGTAAAATATATTATATTCGCCTGTATGTCAGGATATCGTGTGGTTGATTTAGACGATGTGTGTTTTATTAAATGTGATTTTAGTGTTTTTCTGTTTCATGCTGTGTTTCACTCGTCTCACGTTTAGCCAACTCAGGTGAGCGAATCAGATCAATTGATTATTCACATACTTACACACATGCACACATACATGGAAGCCAGGCTGTTAGACAGCGCCAGTCTTTCTCGCTTGTGGGCCCTTCATTGTGGAGGAATCTCCCACTTCAGCTCCGCTCTCTGCTTCTGGTCCACCCGTAAAGTTTTTACAAGTCCATCAACACCCTTTTCTTTAGTCGTGGTTGGGCTGGTAGCGCTCCTGAGTAGGTTTCTTGAAGGGGCGCTATAAAAATGCTCATAATGAATGAATGAATGAATGAATGAATGAATACATACATACATACATACATACATACATACATACATAAATTCATTCATTCAGAAAGATATAAAAGCCAACAAACGCATACATCAGAACGTGCATAACTGAATACATACTTATGGGCGTACCCTACGCTTATTGGACTACTCACATAAGTACGTAAACGCTTGTTTGGAGCTCTAACTGATCGAAGTATGCTTGTAGGTGAAGTAATATACACGGTTCGAAGAGAGTCCGAATGTATGTTTTCACCCACATAACAAGATTTCACCAAATATTTGTCATCTCGTTAGAAATGATTTGTCTCCGTTTTCCTCATATATAACCCTCTGAAGCAGAGTCCAGTCACATCGCCAATCCGCCATTTTTTTCCTTGTGTAAACGTCCTTCAAGTGCCCAGGGCTTATCCGATGAATCGGGTAACAAACACCTGACACTCTCTCTTAAACACGCGTGTTGCAGTTTCAGTTGACAGTGTGGCTCCCTTAGTCACTCGATTTTCTCTTGGGTCCAGTAATTTGTCCATTATCGCCGTAATAAGTGTCTGGTGTAATTGCGCATGCGCAGTCCTCGATTTGTAGAAAGTGTAGGTGTGAGAGAGCGCTCTAGTCGCTGCTAACGGTATCACCGCGTTAGCTGTTTTAAGACAAGCCACGGTTTCTGCAATATATGTTCACGACCCAATGCTGGATTTAATTATTAATGCGTTCATATAATCTAGCCTAGAATATCTAGTCTAGAATAATAATGATTATTGCAATTTTAATAGTCATTGCAAAAATGTCCGATGACCTTTCACGCTTCAGGATATAGTAAAGCGTCAGACTTTTTCGAACTGGTTACACACCTTTGAAACGATTGCTAATTACTCTATATATAAACAATTCAGCTGCCAATAGCAATAGAAAGCATGAAATGTCACTAAAAATACTAGCGCTATACAGACCATAGTGATTATAAGTAAAATCCGCCACCTTCTCGCACTCTGACAATACCAGTTCCAAGCCTGAATAAATTAGGAGGACTATGATAATGAACTTCGTTATCACGCAATGTCGTGAAATGGAAATTAGAACATCAGAACAATGATCCAGTCTGAAATATTCGCTTCAGTTGCTCCATCATCTGGCAGCATCCACTATCATAATAATTTAAACAGAGAAATGATTTTTATTCCGTATATGATTGATGTATCGTTAAACTTGACGTTCATCTTCAGTGTAACGGAAATCCTCAACAAACTGACGCAGTACTACAACAAAAACGAACCGCCCTCCCAAGGTAGCTCCATACTTATTTACTTCGCATACTTACATGCCTAATATCGCTAACTTACTCATTTATTTCGCCGACACGCCTTAATGTCATTTCCGGATATCGCCTACAGACTTTCTTACTTCACCTACACTTACCTGTTCAATAGCGCCTACCTACTTCTTTATATCGCCTACTTAACCTCTTTACTTTGCTTACATACTCACCTGCATCGAAATACTTACTTGTTTGCATAGTCTACTTACTTGTCTATATTGTCTGCTTACTTATTTACTTCGTCTACTTACTAGTTTAACATCGCCTACTTATTTACTTCACCTACTTAACTTGTTTACTTCACCTACTTGCTTAGCAACGTCAAATCTATTACTATTGACGCCATTGTTATTGCAACAACAGCGTTGGAATAATTAATATTGACGATGTTACCATGGTATCCAAAGATTCATTGTTATTATTGGAGCCAGAGGCGTTATTGCATACCACTTGGTCTGCGAGAGCCAGATGTTGAACAGGAGTGCTCGACGAATTCATTATTGGGTGGGGAGTAGAGGTACACTCGAGTATTCTGCTGGCTGGGACCTCGAAATGTGAAGTAACACCAATGTGCACAGATATTGAAATAGCAACCATACGACATTAGAATAGTTTTGACTGAGCCAAAGCAGTAGCCACCGCATAATAGTACTACTTGGTCATTTCCATAGCAACCACAGAATGGCTATGACGTATTTCACGGCCATTATCATTGCAACATCATACCTTAGCCATGGTCATAGCCACCTACGAATAATTATTACAGAGCCACTGTGATATCGACCTCATAATAATTATTGCGTATTCATTGCCATAGCAACCTTATAAATAATGGCTAGGCCCATCGACTGTGACATCAGTTTGACTGAATCAATCGCAGCGATTATGCAAAACGGACGAATTCTTGGTCTAAATTTAATGCTTCTCTCGGATCAGATTGGGAGCGTTTTGCTTTCTCACTTTCTATCTGATTGCTTGTCTGTCTGTACATCTGTCTTTCACTCTGCTGTTTGTCTGTTTGTCTGTCTGTCTGTCTGTCTGTCCATTTGTTACCCGTCTGTCGGTGAACGCGTTTCGTTGTTTTCATATTTCTTAATGTCATTAAATTTGGGTCTCTGCCCTCCTCTCTCTCTCTCTCTCTCTCTCTCTCTCTCTCTCTCTCTCTCTCTCTCTCTCTCTCTCTCTCAATGAACTCCAACCGGGTGACTGCTGCCCCCTCGCGGCCTCAATAGACATTGATTGATCGATGTTTCTGTTTGCTTTCTTTAAATAGAACATCCGACGGAAGTTAAACTAGGAATCTACGTCAACAGCTTCTACTCGATTAACGAACAAACGATGGTCATTATCCAATTAGCCAAACAAGCAACTTAATTAATCATCAGCTAATTGGCCGTTCTTCTTCTTCTTCTTCATTGTCATCTTCTTCTTCTTCTTCTTTATCATCATCTTTACTCTTCTATTTCTTATTATTATAATTATCATTATTAATATCATTATTATTAGACCGCCTATCTTTATTACTACTATTATTACCATTTTTATTACCATCATTATTATAATACTATTAGTTATCATAAACAGGTTATAATGATAGTATTAATAGCGATTAAAATAATAATTTCCAGAGTTGAACGAAATCTTATAGACACAGGCGGTTGACAGTAGACGTCTTCAATGTTATTTACGTTTTAGTCCAGTATTTGACGATGTGAACGAGATGGTTAAGTTGAACTTGCTTTTTATTATTATTATTATAATTATTATTTCTTAAATTTATGACCTGAGGTACTTCGTTCCCCCAGGGACTTCGAAATTACTACTATGGTGCCGAATTATTTGTCTGGAGAGTCAGCCTCGTCTTCTGGGATGGAAAAAGGTGCTATTTTTGTTATTATTATTATTATTATTATTATTATTATTATTATTGTTATTATTATTATTATTTTTTTTTTATTAATATCATCGTCATCGTCACCGTCATTGTCATCGTCATCATCATCATCATCAACTCTGATCCGAGTTCTTGATCATCTGCTGATCAATCGATCTTCCTAGGACTATTCGGTGAGCATGTACCTGCGTCAGTCGTGGTTTGATCATCGCCTGGCCTTCGATCGATTCTCCACCCGTCTGGAACAGGTGCGAATGGGCGAGGGCAGCTGGAACGAGATCTGGGTTCCTGATACGTTCTTCCGGAACGAGAAGGCGGCCACGTTCCACGAGGTCACAGTCAGCAACCGGATGTTGAGGCTGAGCAGGAATGGAGAGCTCTGGTATGTCACTAAGTAAGTCCTAACGATCAGTACTTACTTACCTACTAATTATGTGATAGCACGTAATGTGAATTTTTCTGGGAAGTTTGAACAAGGTATTCACCAACACAACACAATGCAGAACAATGAAATACAAAAAGTATAGTACAGAATAATTGAAAACAATTTAATACAATTAAATACAATTCAACTCAACACAATGCTATTCAATTCACTGCAATACAATTCAATAAAATACTGTACAATGCGATAAAATACTATAGGATACAATGAGTAGTCTCTTGCAAAAGCCAAACATTCGATCCTAAACCATTTCAACACCTATACCTGGCTATTGTTAGTACACATGGTGTTTCTGCCAATACCTGTCAGCCTCAGCACAGCTGTCAGACTTCCTAATAACAACAATATGGATATATGGTACTTACGCAGCGCTACATAATAACCGATAGAAAGATGCTGATCTATCTATCTATCTATCTGTCTATCTGTCTGTCTGTCTGTCTGACTGTCTGTCTGACTGTCTGTCTGTCTGTCTTTCTGTCTGTCAGACTGTCTGTCTGTCTGACTGTCTGTCTGTCTGTATGTATGTCTGTCTGTCTGTCTGACTGTCTGTCTGACTGTCTGTCTGTCTGTCTGTCTGTCTGTCTGTCTGTCTCTTGACCTATCTGCCCTTTTATATCGACTGTCTTTCCGTCCGCTTGCATGTCTGTCTACTGTTCTGTCAGTGCTTGACCGAGATCTCCTGATAAGTCAGTATTGACATGTCTTTCTATTTTCGGAAGACTTATATAGCGCCAAATGTTATGATGTCTTCACACGGAAGTTTCCACTCATAAAGAGAGATGTTAGGATGCGGTAGATAAGCAATCTGAAGATTTAAGGCATAGAGAACTACATGTCTCAAGTAACAGGATCATTGTTCCAGGGTTGCATAACAGCTACAGCCTACAGGAAGAAAAAACGCCACACTTACATGTCCTAATTACTTTCTGAGCATACCTGAATACCTTCTCGTTACCTGTCCGTTTCAATCTAAGGCTAGGTAACGGACGACAGGTGTCTGTCCGGATTCCTGTCGTTAAAAATCCCACGCACCTGGATTAGTTCTAAAGTGCGAACGCAGGTGCTAATGCCTGCTGCTGAGGCAGAAGAATTCGAACAATCAATCATCTCGATTGTTATCATCCCACAAAGCAGCTGTCGATAATCTATCAAGGTCCGGTATTAATTAAAAACGCCTCTGTCATCACGGATGTTTTGTTTATACGGGACTGCAATGACTATGACACGTAACTATGACTTAATGTTTCAGATAACGTATCTGCCACGACCTAACTGTCTATCTGTCTGTCTATCTGTCTCTGTTGCTCTGTCTCTGTCTGTCTGTCTGTCTCTCTCTCTGTCTGTCCGTCCGTCTGTTCGTCCATCAATTTATCTCTAAGTCCATGTGTGTGTGTGTGTGTGTGTGTGTGTGTGTGTGTGTGTGTGTGTGTGTGTGTGTGTGTGTGTGTATGTGTGTATGTGTGTATGTGTGTATGTGTGTGTGTGTGTGTGTGTGTGTGTGTGTGTGTGTGTGTGTGTGTGTGTGTGTGTGTGTCTGTCCGTCTTTCTGTCCACATGTCTGTCTGGGTTTGTGTATCAGTCTATCTATCCGTCCGTCCGTCCGTCCATTCGTCAGTCTTTCTGTCTGTCTGTCTCTTTCTCTCTCACTCTATGTGTTGGTCAATTCCTCCGTCTGTCCGTCTGTTTCTCCACCTCTTATTGGCATCCTATTGGATCTCTTCTATCCCTCCTCCGAAACCACAAAGCGCTGAAAGCACTCGGATCGTCAGCGCTTACAGGGGTAACTCCACCTCGCAGTTTAACGTTAAACCAGGGCTTTCCCTTTTAATGAGTATGCATGCCAATCATATCGAACCATCCGAAGGCTATAGCGGTCTAGCAGCTGGGTCCGTCCATGTCAATTGAGTGGTCAGTGATGGAAATGATGGCGCTTAGTGCCTCTCTGTAGTTCATTTGCATTTCAATAATAATGTACGTCCCGGAATTTGGGCTGAGGTCCGACCTTGTCAATTGTAGTTGCTCCAGAGGGGACAATTAGAGTAGTCCATCTGAATAGGGTCAAAGATGCTGGGAGACGGCAGTGTATGACGCACATGCCAAACGACTGGACATAACAACAGACGTGCGTTGATAACAGGGCACATAATCGTGAACTGCGAGACTGAGACACTGTGACATAATGTAAACAGATATCCAATTGTGATGCCAATCAATAGATATATATATATATATATTATTGTCAGGATAGATATTTAGCAGCCGACACCAGCATTGGAAGCGTCACAGACATCTAAATGCCTATATGATTCTATTATTACACCTATTAATCCTTTATCCAGGCTTGGGACTGGCACTGCCACAATATCAGCAGCCGAGGCCCAGTTACGACGTCATCTCCAGGCAATCGAAGCTAGTACTGTCAGTGTTTGTGCCTTTATGTGTATATCTGTTCTTTGCGACCCATATTACAATTGAAATGCAAATGAACTACGTCTTTACCATCGGATAGCGCGTTCATTGAAAGAGATGCACACAGCTTCATTGTTCATTGTTCATTGTTCCATTCATTGTTCCATAAGAGACCACTTAATCGACGGCTACAGTCCCAGCTGGTCTGGCAGCTGGGTCTGTGCGATACAATTCTGGAGGTTCGATATGAGTGGCATGCATACTCATTAAATGGGTTTAACGTTAAACTGCGAGATGGAGTTACCCCTTTAAGCGCACGAATCACTTTACCTTGAAGCTGCTTAGAACCTAAAGCGCTTATCATTCTACTGCTCCACATGGACTTCACAGAGATCCAACTGATTAACAGAGGAAGGGGTTAAAGGGGGGGAGGGTTGAATGCCCCAGGAAGATCTTTGCTTCGACGACAGGGAAGATGAAAATGAGATCACTGGTCAGACGGAAAAAGACGTCACTTAGGTAATTAATTCGTTAATAATTAGTGATGTGGCAGAATGAAGAGAAAATGGGACATGCAGGGTCAAAGCAGACGAGTTATCCTTGACCATTCACCAATCATTCAATTTACCAATTAATTATCAATCGTTTAATCAATCAAAGATCATTCCATTGATTCAACCAGGATTTTTGTGAGGCAATCAAAAATGCGTTATATTGGGTTGAGGCATACTTACACATAGATAAACAGACATGCAGCAATACATAAACTCATCCACACGTCTAAACACAATACACACACAAATACACACACACACACACACACACACACACACACACATGCAGGCATCCATGCATACACATATACACCCCTACACACATTTACATACATGATTATGTACAACTAGTCAATCAAATGTACAAGTATTTATTGCCATTTTAAATTAATAGTCAAGCAAATCATGCCTTACTTAATAGCTACAGCATATACCTTGTAATTTCTTATCTATATTTAGAATCTCAGCGACGCTCTCCTGTCCAATGAATTTACAGAAATATCCGCTCGACACACAATCTTGTCCAATGATGTTCGAGAGTTGTGAGTAGTTGACCCTCATTTGCATATTGTTTTCATTCATTTAAATGGCACCCATTGAACAGCAGGAAAATCCGAGACGCTCTTCTGCGCTACCCTATCTAATTAGAAAAATGCCGTTGGAAAATATAATGCCCAGGAAATATTTTTAATAAGTGAACACCGGTAGGCCCACGCACACACGTGGGAGCCTCTGATACGGTTGTACTGTGAGAGGCGCTTTATAAATCCGTAAATAGAATAGAATAGAAAACGGGTTCCATTGGATTCCACCGATAGATGGTACATAATTCAGAATTGGTTCGGGTGGTCATTTACATACTGCATTAATAGGGTCAGGGTCAGGTTCAATCATTCGTGAATTTGTATAGCGCCCTTTCCAGGTACTTACTAAGCGTTGCTTCTGCATTTACATTAGGCCTAATATGGCCATTTAGCGAAAGACGTTGTCGTTATTGTTCGCTGGACGAGACAGTAGATGCAAGACTTATTAAGCATACTCAGATTGTCATCTTTGGCTCTGCACAACACCGTCTTACCTTGACTTGTGAAAAATTCTACAATCATTGCCCACAATTGCTTTGCTGCCTGTTGTTGTTCATTGTTGCCCGCAGTTATCATTTCGGACAATTGTAGTTTATTGTTGTCCATTGTCGTCCATTGTTGACCATGCCCGGGTTGTGAGCCAAACGATATTAAGCGATTGATCATCTCTAACGTCATCATCACAACAGCTGCTGTTACTAACTTGTCACTCTCTGATGTCATATGCATCGTTCAATCACTCAGTCACGAATTTATATTGCTTCCCTTCCAAGGTAACAACTCAAGGCGCTCCAGACGCATTCCCGGCTGTATAAAGTATTAAGAATTAATACGGAATATAAGGTTTTAGTAAAATTATCCCAATCAATGAGAGCAGATTCAGAGGTTGCCCACTCCAGAAATTGTGGTTAACAACAGAAAAGTCAAATGCTGTCTTATACAGAGAGAGTTGTGCGCATGGGATAAGAATCCCACACCGCACACTAAAGTGGCGCAGCAAAGCTCCCTCAAATATCCTGGGACCGAGCCTAGGAGGCAACGCCACATCAGAAACCCTCGATAGCTCAGTCATTCAGTCAGTCAAAAGTACTTTATTATTCACCAATTGCACAAATATCACAATTATAGTTAGGTTTATAATTGGTGACAATGGGGAACCCCAAAGGGGGATATATTGGGGATATATTGTCCTGCTAGCAGGGCTGCCCAATTTCACGAACCACCTACATATCAATATTAGTAATTCAATACAATACAATTGTAACTGATTTGCCCTTCTTAAGATTTAATTTAATTTAATTTAGTCCAGAAGTGCTCAATCGTCTCGACGGCGCAACTGCAGTTGCATAGCAGAGCAATTGGCGCGCAAAGGACTCGCTCAAGGTCCCTACACAGCAACTCCTCGGACGATAGAGGCCGACCGCTTTAACCAATCGGCCACCGTGCCACACACTTTGGTGCCACAACTAACACAGATGATATAGTTACGTTGGCAGTCGTGCATTTTCAGTTGGCTATACGATGGACACTGTGTACTTTTCGTGGCTGGAGACCCCAGTTGACATCGACCAAGGTCTTCAACTGCCGCAATTCACCCTCGAAAAGACGACTCTTTATGACTGCTCCCAGAACTACACAGCAGGTATTTATCTGTTTGCTCCTATCACTAATTACTCTACCCTATCGACGCAACTTGACCCAGGTACTCTGGGCATCCATGCTATCTGAAAGTTGTCGACAGGAATTTATTGGTTGGTTCCACCCTTGTGCGTGGGTCCACCACTGGCGACTCGTTCAGCTTACTGTAGACCCTACACTAATTTGCTGACTGATGCAAAATATTCGTTCGTATTGACATTAAACATCATAATACCATAGGCCGGCGCAGAGAGCACCTTTGAGTATATATCTTAAAGGGCGCTATATAACTGTTCGGTTACTTTTCATTACTGTGTTTATCAGTGCAGCTATTGTTTTGTTGATTGCTTCATTCCGAGTCTGTTCCATGGTAGTCCAATGGGCTGAGGGCGAACCGAAACGAATGTTCCTGAGCTAAATAAGTACACTCGGTCTAGAGATCAACTTGAACGACTTGACAACTTACGCCAGCATCAGCGTCGTCATCATCATCAAGAGTATCATCATCATAATAATTATCTTTCTCGCCAAAGTCACCGCCTCAACCACTGTCAACACAATCTTCATAATCCTTATCTCCTCCATTTTTTAATTCCAACGCTGCAGGTGCCTTTCCCTGCCTTGACATCCAGTTCGTGCTGCGCAGAGACGTCGGCTTCTTCCTTATCCAGGTCTACGTCCCAAGCATCCTTATCGTCATCCTCTCCTGGGTCTCGTTCTGGATCAACGTCGATGCCTCTCCCGCCCGTGTCTCCATCGGGCTCTTGACCGTCCTAACGACGACCACAATGAGCGCGGGGGCCAGGGCCTCCCTGCCCAGGGTCTCCTACATCAAGGCCATCGACGTCTGGATGATCATCTGCCTGGTATTCGTATTCGCTTCCCTAATCGAGTACGCCGTCGTCAACGTACTCTCGCGGAAGCCGGCGCGGTCGGACGTAAGAGGCGCCTTGAGGCAGCACGTACTGCAGGCGACCGCGGGAAGGCAGCAGCACCAGCAGCACCAGCAGCACCAGAAGAGGGTGGACAACACGATGGCCAACGCCAACCTCAAGGGACAGGTGAGACGTGCTTTGAACGGCGACGGTTACCCTAGAACTAACGTTTGGCATGACGGTAATTGCCTGGAGATAATAGTAATTATCTTGGGACGACGGTACTTGTCTTTGGAAGACAGTAATTAGTTATCTTGAGGTGAAGGTAATGATCTCGGGATGACGGTAAACTATCTTTGGAGAACGGTTATTGTTTTGAGGTGAAGGTGGTGGTCTTGGGATAGCGTTAATTTTGTCTTGATGTGACGGTAACTGTGTTGAGGTGACGGTATTTGTTTTGGAATAACGGTAATCGTCATGGCATGACGGTAACTGTCTGAAGGTGACGGTATTGGTGTGGATACGTAAGCTACTACTAATACCCTTCGCGAACTGAGTGTGAAATTGAATTGAGACAGACAGACAAACAGACAGACAGACAGACAGACAGACAAAGAGGAAGACAGTCTTACTCATCGCCTTTTCTTAGTATATTTGAATCCAAGAGAGACAGATGGACACACACAGACAGACAGACAGACAGAAGGGGCACAGGTGAACCGACCGCCTAAGTCATCGTCATTTCAATGCACAGACAGACCCACACAGACACACACAAACACAAACAGACAAAGACAGACAGCAACACAGACAGACACAGAGACAAGCAGACACATACACAAACAGACCGACATAATGAAATAGATAGAAGCACATACAACAGCAGACGAGATCATGTAGTTCTGTCGTCGTATACTTCCTGAAGCAGAAATCAGTAAACATCGAACTGGTGCTAATTAGCGCTGAAGGCACGCAGGCCAACGCACGACATCGCCCCATATAATTATATATGTAGGCTTCTCGGTGTAGGCTTCTGGCTCCAAAATCATCCCCGGTGCATGTACGATATATACTACCCACTCCTTCCTTCTCTCATACTCCCCAAAGTCTTCTTCGCAAATCAGTCAGCCTTTTCGGAATTAATTGGGAACATCATGTCCAGATTCAGCCAACGAAGCCCTTAGATGATCCATGTATATCCTTAATATATATAATACGCGTAGGTATTTATATATAATATATATTTTATATATATATATACAAGTAACATACGCATAACTAGATATTCGTATAGAAGGTGCGTGCAACGCATGCCAGCCAAGACCTTCTGCCAAAATGGCTGATTAGGTCAGACGAGATCACGCAACGGAAATCGGTAACCAATACATTATTACGTGGATTTGGGCTTTCATATGCCTGCCTGCGTGCATTGCGACTATCACATTCGCCAATATGTATGTGTTTGTATATATTCTGTAGATGAAGGTTGAATATTCGTTCATGCATTCTAAGCATTTTTGTAGCTTCTCTTCTAGAGCCTACTCGGAAGCGCTCCCAACCGAGTCACGACTAATGAAAAGAGACTGGCGCGATTTGCAAAACCAAGTCAGTTGGGCCACAAGCAAATAGTGGAGCTCAAGTGGGAGGCCATTTTAGAAATCTAAAGGAAGGACCAACAAATGGAAAAATTAATGGCGCTACCTAATAGCCAACCCAGCCCATCAAACTAGAAGCTCAGCCCTCGTTGCAGAGCGATGCACCCGACGCGCTGCAAAACCGGACATCTAAGAGTAGGTAGGCCTATGTCGGACACTGGACTCCAAAGATCGCCCAAGTAAGATGGAGCACAACCATGAACACAACGCGAAACTAGAGCCGCTTAGCTATACTATCACCCGTATTTAGAATCTGTAATATCTAGTTGCTACTGTCTTAGCAGTTGCCTGTGCAACTAGGCAACGTTGCCGTATTGTGTTGTCTGGTATAATGTTATCGCCTTCTGTTGACTGGTTTCAGCTCGGTCATCAGACGGTTCCTAACGGTCCGACGGGAGAGCGCCGTGATCCACCCGTTCTTCCCGCAGAAGTAGACGGAAAATTCCAGGCCCGACATATTGACAAACTGTCTCGGAAATTCTTTCCCCTTGCCTTCGTTCTGTTCAACGTCGTCTACTGGACCTACTACGCCTTTCCGTCTTTCGAATCCAAAGAAGTTTAGCCGCTCGCTTCCAACTGTTATTTTAAAAAAATATTATTTTAAGCAGACGCATTTGTTGCGTGTATTTGAAACTTTCAAAAGTCGTCTCAAAATTATTATAGTTTTCGGCGCGGGAAATTAGGAAACCTTAGACGCTGCTGGTTCTCAGGTGTGTTGATTGAGTGTCTCCGTTGGTCTGTCTTGACGATTTAATAGCTTGATGGACATGTGTGTATCTGTATATTTGGAAAGCAACTTTACGTTTCGCACTTTGTGGGACCCAGTCGCCCGGGGTAAAACGGGCCCCTCTGCCCGGGCGGGGTTACAGGGCAAAGACCCAAAAAAGAGGGCGGAAAAGGGCACAGCTAGTCGGCACGCTGAAGGTCGGAACTGTCGCATACGGTTGACCCAGCCAGCAGACTACCTTGCGTTTATCTTGCAAATTACCAAGGGAACATGACTGCTAATGAATTTTCCATGGATACGGCTACGCTCCTCTGCGGGGCACGCTATTGATGATGTTCACTCTGTGGCTAGCGTGGCACTCTACCAGATCTATGGAGGTGCGTCTTAAAATGAATTGGAATTTCTTTCTGGGAATGATGGATGAATTAAGTCGCTCGATGTTAAAGCTAGTGCAAAACACTTTTTTAAAACTAAAGTGTCATAATAAATTTTTGCGCCGCAAATAGTCTGCGTTAGAGACGTGCCGTGCCTGTAGCTTGAGCGCCTCTGATCATGCGTTTTACTATTAATGCATTTTACTATAAGAGAGGCGCTATATAAATGTACATATAATTATAAGTGATGCCACAGGCACCAGCGCGCGACGCACTATTCATGCATGGTGGTCAAAAGAAACGAAACAGACATTAAGGCATATAATGTAAGCATAATGTTTACGAGGTTAAAAGCGCAGCACACAGAAGTATACGAGAGGTCAGCATGGAACATAATATTATTAAGCATTAATGAAGATGTCGGCATGACACGCATGCGCATATTATTTTATATATTTCAAATCATGTGCATGACACATAAGCGTTGAAGGAACTGTGCGTGTTTCACGCAAGTTTAGATCTCATATCGCTAACAAAGTGCCTCAGTTTGAAATAGCAGTTCCATGGTTTGCTCGACACCAATTTCCAGGACCTTGAGATCTGTCCAGTGCTGACTCAAGCACCAAAGAGTATGACACAGCGCCTCTTCAACGTTCCACGAGATACATTAGGATTTTAGTATAAAAAAACTCAACTTTACAATAATATCATAATAAAATATACGGCGCTGTCTCTAAATTATTGACAATTCCTCCATTCTTCTTACTTCTTACTGGGATCTCCACCAAAGCAGAGTCGATCATCTACAAGAACAAATTCGTTTGGGCAACTTAACTATAAGGCTTGTGACGAGTCTATTTGGAAGTGGCACCACAATCATTTGCAATCACAAAGACTCATTTGCAAATCACAATTCCCACAGCGCACATAAAATAATTGTTGGGCGACTGCTTTAACCGTTGCTTGCTTTACATATAATTGGACGCTATAAAAATTATAAATGTATCACAAGCTAACTTTCGAGTTGAAATATTTCTGACGAGTTGGAAGAACTTTAGTGTTTTACAAATAAGAGAACTATTTCTATTGAGCCTAAAACTTTGTTTTATATTAATTCATAAACAGTAATTTTTTTATTCTATGTGCAGCAATTCTTTGTATTTTGAATCAGTTTTTTCCGTTTTATATCACACAGTTTTAAATTTGTACACTGAGCTCTGTTCTGTGCGGAAGCGCATGTTAGAGAGAACTGTTAATGCTGTGGTTTGTAGGAATTTTCATCCAGTAACTTGCAAAACTGTGTCAACTCATATTTACTTTATTATAATTGATTCACACACGATGCATTTTAGGCCCTATAATTTGAATTTATATAGCGCCGTCATATAATGACCACGCATCAACCGATCGAGTCAAACAGTTGCGCGTTTAGGCTGTAACATCCCTTGCAACAAGACGTGGATCATTATCTGCAGAGATGATTGCATGTATAAGAGCACTCGTGCAGCGTCCTAAACTAACCTAAAATTCCGGAGTGACAGGACAACCTAGGAATGTCAAAGTCCTTTTGTATCTGCGTTTCTAAACCAGTGATGAGCTGTAAGTTCGGCCAGGTACACGGAGTTCAAAGAAGATACTGCGTCATGTGGAGAATTGCTGTCAAACCGTAGTCTCTGTTCAGTTCATGGTCATCATCGTTGTGGATCTATCTTGGTAAAGCAAGGGACGAATCAGCACATGGGTCGTCCGCCAATTACACAAGAATTTCCCAAAAGAACATTCTGTAAAAGCTACATTATCTACAAAAGAATACGAGACTGCATCAGTGGATACAGTAGCAACTTGCAAATGTGTTAACCTCAATTTAATTAGCACAGATATAGCTTTTCTCAGAAATTCAAGCCATCATATTGGCATGGTATGGACAGTCATGTTCTAAGAGTCGATATTACAGTATTATTAGGTCAAACATCTGGTTGGGTATTGCCATTGCTATCTAAATTTATGCTCTAATATATGTTTCAACCAATTAACTGAATATTCCACGTCCATTAAGGTCATTAACAGTCAGGATATTTGAGGGCGCCAGAATTTAATCTTACTAACTTAGTTGGATTAAATTAATTTGCATCAAAATAAACAAAATAAATAGTTTTAAGCCTCGTTTTGACGCCTCCTTCAACTTGGCGCCCCTGTAAAAGGTGGGGGGGGGGGCTTGTACCCCTCGCCCTCCCCGAGATCGCCGTCTCTGAATGTAGGCTACCATTCCGCTGGACGGAAGCGGCAAATGCCGCTTTCATTGACTTTAAGTCAAGGCTGGGTTCATTACAAATTTTTAGACCGCCAGATTATGATAGGCCTACGCCGTTTGTATAGGTTGCTGACGCTGCATGACGCATCTCATTTTTGTGTGGGAGCTTGTCTTTCAGGTCGACGATGGGTTGGAACATCCAGTCTGCTTTCTGAATCGGAAACTCAAATCGCATGAACTCAACAATTATTTCACGATTGAGAAAGAAGCGTTGGAGCTCGTGGCTGCTGTGTACGGGCGTGTAGCCTGTTGGCCTACTTTGGTTCCTCTTTAGTAACGGTCTATACGGACCATATAGTACCTTGAAAGTAATCAGTTCGATGATGAATTACAAAGTAGTTACTGCGCTGGAGTTTGGAACTTCAATGTTACTCTTTGGACGTTCGACATCGTCCCGGAAAATTTAATCTGTTGCCAGATCTTCTCAGCTGACCTTCGAGTGGTTGAGTTAGGTTGCCTTTGGTTGAACATTGTCGCGCAGTTGTACATTGTGTCATTGGAATTACACAAGAAACTGTCTTGTTCACGAATTTCAGTTTTTATAATAGGACTAGACGAACAAAATACTCGTGCGATATCTTCGATTGATCGTTTCACGTCTGGTTTGTTCACGTGCCAATGTAGGAGGGATTGTAAATATTGGTGAAATTGGACATTTATAAAAATAAAATCGGATAAGTTTCCTCTTGCAGTTGTTGAGGAGTGTGATAAAGTCTAGAGTTGCGACGATAGGCTGTATGAACGATATTGCTACACTCTGCATTGACTATAGATAGTTCTTACCTGTGTATATGGTAGGTTAGCTACACCAAGGTGTGGCTAATGAGTGGCTGTTTTTGGGAGTGCTTTCTCTCTATAATTATAGGGGTTTGTTACTGAGGTTTATTTTGGTCTCTAGTTAAGCTAGACTGGTTCATTTGGTTCGTTGCCGTTAGTCGGTTCTTTCATCCGACAGGCCAACACGTCCTTGTGCTGGACAAGTTACCTAAGTATTAGTTAAGTAGGCCTACTGGAACATCTTGAGTTAGTGTCGTCTGTAATCGACCGAGCTTCTGTTAGGCACTGCTCATTTCCGACTTCCCAAACCACTGAAGTGAACTGTGTTTCGTCGTCGGAATTCTAAGGCGTTGTGTTCTTATGGTTTGATTGAAATTATATTTGTATTACTTTTAACGAGCTTCTTTTCATCAGCCATAGGACGCATACAACAACATGCACGGCAAAGTATTAAACCATACCGTCACGTACGAGACTCAATTGACTGGAGTTGCATCATTTGTAATAATAGAAAATTAGGGCTAATAGAAAATCAAGAAATCACGGCAGGACTGGAAAAACATGTGATGTACTTTTATCTTCTGTCTGCATTACATAGAACTCCATTAAACTATTTATTTATTTATTACCGAAATTTGATACCGCCCTTCCAACATATTTGGTCTTTACTTCAATGCCAGCTCAAGTACCAAATTCTACTGAGACAAGTGTTCTAATTCACTACATTAGTACACTCAAGATCCCAACAAAGTAACGATTTCAGAGGATTGCAGTTGGCTTTCATATTACAAATGTGAGTGCTCTAGTCAATGAAAACTCACACTTCAAATCAAATCAAAATATTCATGTAATAAATGGATCAAGCAGACAAGACTGCAAATTTACTTAGTTATATGGTTATATATGTATCCTTTGAATAGTTCAAGTCTATTCAGCTATTTAATCACCAGTCTTTAGCTCATAAACACTATATCCAATGCTTTACAGAGACATGAAATTCTGATTATCTCATGGTGATAAGGCTTTCAATTACACGTTAAACTCTCTTTAACAGGATTCAAATTATTTAAACACATTATTATTCACCAGAGTTGGAAGTTATAAAACTAATGTGTCTGGAACAGCTATACCTCATCCGTGTCAGATGTGGGTTTGATAAAGGAGCCACTGCAAACATGGCATTTAACCATTATCGTGATAGAGATCCTCTGCAGTATCTGGTCTCTTGGTGCACCCCGCATCTAGTGTAGGGCAACGGCCCGCGTCCGAAATAAAATCGAGGCCAACGGTATATTGATCAAGCCCAACCTTTTCATGGCCAGTGGGATGAGTGTGATGCATGTGTCTAGAAAGGCATGATATTTCTACAATTAATTATTAAAGGCACTTTCTCTGATTAATTGTCGATAAGCAAATGGTACTACTGGCAGCCAGACAGACTGATTTACAATTTGCTGTGTTCTGAAGCGCGATACTTCTCAAAGTTTGTGATCCCTGCTTCGTCACGAAGCACGTCTTCGTCGAGCAGAAAGTTCCCTGTGTAAGATTTGGAGTCTTTGGTTAGCACGACGTGAGCAGCATCACCCATGATGTCTGAACTACGACAGTTCGCTCGCAAGTCATCATTTGCTACTGGAAGATTCTTCACGGCTGCCGTCCAAACGGCTGGAAACAACAATAAAGCTTTAATTTTTAACATATATGCACTGGATTATTTTTCCAGCATTTACCCACTTTATTGGTTGCAGGATAATCAACTGAGTGGTTAGGGCAACTTAGAGGTAAAATCCTGCCAGGGCATAAAGTTTCTTTAAGATTTCCATCTGAACCCTCCTAGCCAACTCGGCTATGAGTAGTACACACGCTGTATAATGGCAATGAGAAGATTAGACAGCAAGTGAGAGGACTGGACACTCGTTCTCATCTGCCAAGGCTAAGAAAATGAAATCACTAACCATCATACTCATGGCTGTCTCTCAACACTAGCATATTTGCCCACTATATTTTTTTATTTCTTAAAACCAACCTCTAGGACAAACCTATCCCAGGGTTTCCCAACTTCCCTTTAACCCTTTAACCTTTAACGATGGCAGGGCAAAACTTCTGGCAAGCAATGGGTTTTTTACCAAGGCATTTGTTATGGCTAGCCCAGGTAGCGTCTGCTATCACTATTCGACATATGTCACCCTACTTAAAAATTTTTATCCGACATTAAATATGGTGTTTTAAATCTCTATAGACTTAAAGCCAATGACTTCTTATACACAGGCAGCCTTTCACTTTGCAAACACAGTTGTTCATCAAACAACCTTCATAAATAAAACTAACTGAATGCGTTTGTTAAGTAAACAAGATGCAACATGAGGCCTATAGTCAAGGGAAATGCCAATGATTACGAACACACCCTCCCCCGGTTACGAACACACCCTCCCCGATTACAAGCACACCCTCCCGCACACTTGAAAGAAAGGTCCGTTCAACGTATTTACAGTGTCTAATAACCACCGACCAACCCAAGCACACACGATAAAACCTTAACACATGCAATAAACGTGAACTGTCCATTTCAGAAGGTCCTTTTTCACCAAAAGCGCACGGGTCCCCGTTTGGAAGGCTGCCACCCAAAAACTAGTCGCATGATATGATATAAGGACTATCCAGTCCTGTGCATAAGAGGTCCTTGGCTTTCAACCAAAATAACATTAAGACCATTGCGTTTCATGATTAGACATCACAAAACTGAAAAGTTTGATCAAGTAAAGCAGTGAAGCTCTTACGAATTTTTGGCCAAAGTGAATTGACAGCAATTGATGATGGTCTCAATTCTTCCGTCATGCCGTAGGTGTACAGAGTCATCGTAAACTTGGAGATGGTGTATGCTACCAAAAGAAAAACAGCACACAGCATTTGAAAGACATCAAAGAAAAAAAAACATCTTCTGCTATTAACCATGGACCGTACTATAAAGTAACCTAGATGCCATTCCTTACAATGCTCTGAAAACTGACTTTTTAATGTCATTCTATCTGTCACAATATATCTGGACACTTAACCTAGAACCATGTCAAAGTTTTACCACATCTTGGATCATATGCGTCACGTGCTCCGTTAGCTGCCTGTTTCCCAGCGCATTTAAGATTTTGGTCTGGGATTGGCAGTTCCGGTTATGGAATGTCCCGGACTACTAGTTGCAGGAACTTTGTATGACTATTTGGTGGTTGGGGAATAACCGTCCTTCAGATATGCATGTTCTTCTAACTAGGAAATCTTAAATTCATCTTATGCGAGCATCTGAAAATCGTTTCTTTGTGCCAGAGTTGAGTTGGGAGAGTCTCTCATTAGGTATCTATGAGAGATGCTATATCAGTGTTCGCAATAAATGAATGATTGAAGTAAGGAAGTAAAGTTGAAGCGTGTTCTCATTTGGCCCAAACATAGCACAATGTCAGTTTTCAAAATGTACATGTAGTAATGTACCCGAGTATACGTACCTTCTAAAATGCAAAGGAGAGCAATAAACATAGCAATTTAACAGATATAAAGTGACATGCCTTAAGACTTAAGATGGTGTCAACATGTTTCTTGAGCTTTTTGCAATCAAATATAATATGAACATGACGTTTCACCATATTTTGTGGTTACAAATGGAGTGCCAGTCACACTGGAAGTCAACTGATTATATACTTACGAAGTCCTTTGGCAAAGTATTGTTGATTTTCAATTCGATTAAGAGGAGGACAAATATTCAGAATGTGCGGATTTTGTGCTTTCTTCAGGTACGGAAGACAGTACTTGATGCTGGCAGAAGAAAACAAACAAGACAGCATCATCAACACCAGACAAAATATTAAATACAGATTCATCCATCCATCCAATCTGCTCACACACTACATCTGACTTCCAGCTTTCAACCACTTCATCCTTAGAATTAATTATTATTAATTAAGTACCGGTATTTTACATCATGCTTCAACAATTAACAACGAAGATCATATTATATTAAAAATGTATATTAGCAATGAGATTATTCATAAAGTGTCAAAGGCACTTGATGTTTATATCATATTTTTGTTAATTAGCATGTACAAGTGATTTAACTTCACCTCAGTTATTGGAGTTGAATGATTCCTAAAAGCTGGTATCAAGTTTCATTTGTAGTAGTAATGTCCACAGGTTTACCTTAAATCAAGGTGCATATTTAAACTCCATTGCACTAACCTTTACCCCTTGTCATTAAACACATCAATACTTACATCACATAGGCACATTTAGGCGGTCTATGAGTTGAAACCTCCAAAATAAATAAATTAAAAAAATCTTTTTATTAAAATTAAAAAATAACTAACTGTGACCATCATGTCCAATGGAATATCCGAACACTTTTTCCTAGATGCACCCTAGTAACATCAGTCCAATTGTCGTGTGTGCAGTACTAAACATATACTTGGTCCAACGTCTCGATGCATATACATATGCACCTATACAAAAAACATACACGATCAAATGCACATATCCATGTAAACAAATACATTCCTGAAAACCTACAAAATGCACAATTATTAAAACTACTTGCCAAAGAAAGGTTCCCTTGGTATTAATATCCGTCAAGAGATGATACTTCTTCGTCGACAGAGTATCCGTTCCAGCAAGGTCGATGGCACCGGCGTTATTTACGAGAATATCGATGCCACCAAATTCCCGAACTGCTGCCTCGACGGCACTTGCGATCTGATCCTCCTGGCGCAAGTCCATC
This sequence comes from Bimastos eiseni, assembly GCA_959347315.1. Classification (NCBI taxonomy): domain Eukaryota; kingdom Metazoa; phylum Annelida; class Clitellata; order Crassiclitellata; family Lumbricidae; genus Bimastos; species Bimastos eiseni. The sequence continues at coordinate 31,765,434 of OY365815.1, forward strand.
ACGCACGGAAGACACTTGCCACCTGCCTCTGTAACTGATATAGATATATGTTCAACAACATTTAGCTTATTTGAATAAAAGCATTGTGTCTATGTTATGTATTTACATGCAATCCACAATTGTAATCAGTAACTTCTATAGCACTGGTGCCTAATGCAATGGGCATCAACCAATAGTATTCCAAAACCAAGTCATAATTAGGTCACAACCAACTCATAATTAGGTCAAAAGCCAAGTCATAATTAGGTCATAACTAAGTCATATTTAGGTCAAAAGTCAAGTCATAATTAGGTCATAACCAAGCCATAAATAAGTCAAAAGATAAGTCATAATAGGTTGATATATGGAACATCAGTCAGTGTGTAGGCATGTGTCTAGACTTTAATTATAGTACCTCACAAAGGCATTCCATTTGTCAATAAAAATAACTTTAAAGTCATAAGAAAACACAAGTAAAGAGAATAGTAATCAGATAACCAAAAGAGTCTGGAATGGTGAGCTCCCACAGACATGAAGAACCTAACGGATCGGTTCCCATTAAGACCTGTTATCAAAGACAATGTTTGAACACAATGTTTGAAGTTCTTAGGCTAGGAGCGGCTCCGAGTAGTTTTTCTTGATGGGGCGCTATATAAATGTTGGAATGAATGAATGAAAGAATACAGCCAAAAAAAAGATGTCACTTCACGCTATATAGTCATGCAGGTACACGTATACATGCATGAACTTGTATATGCAATGTATCTTAATAAAATTTTGACTATATTTATTCCTTAGAAATTGTCACTTTATTTTGTTCCACAGAAGTATTGTTGGCATGTTCTGCTGTCTTGCTTCTACGAATAATTGGTTGATCAGTTTCACAGAATTTGGTTAAATTGTTCCACAATTCCTTTTACTTATAACTTAAGACTTTCGTTTACCTTCATGGGCAGCCGTGTAGACAGTGCCTGGCAACTTGCTGTTTGGCTCAGCCGTTTTGGCTGCTATGACAACGTTGGCTCCATCCTGTGCACACCGCAGCGCAATTGCCTTCCCAATGCCCCGACTGGCCCCAGTGATGAAGACTGTCTTACCAGCAAGTCTAGCAAATAAACAAATTGGTCGATGATGAACAATTTTAAAAGAACTAATTATAAGACAGACATTTTTAATATATATTGATCCAAATGTTATATGTCACCGTTTGTAACCAAGAAATCGTAATGGTAGCACCGTTATTTAAACAGGGCCAAAAACACGAAGTCATTGTATCCAGCTCTTAAACAGATGTACCACCGTAGCACCATGCTGTCTCCTCGGCTTGACTCCCGGATTTCGACCTGGCACCGGAAAGAAACGAAAGGATTGGCCATTACGAACTTGATTTGGTATAGCGCCGGTGATAAGTTGGTCTCCCTGGCGTGGCTTCTGTTGGCAGTGAGAAATTTTCGAGGATTTACATTACATTGTCAAAACAAAAAAATAGACTCAAAAACTACGGTCAAAATCTGTTCCAGTTACATGATCCAAATTGGTTAGGTATGCAGTCCACTCACAAACGCGTGGTGGCTAAACGATAAAATGGTACGAAACATGACTGCCAACAAATCAGACAATATCGCTTGCAAGTCCCAAGTGCCAAAACACAGTCAAAACACAATTCCATATTGTGAACTCTGCTATCAGAAGAAAACATACTAAGTTTTCTTGAAAATGGCTACATTGCAAGAAATGCGCAGATGACGCACTATCATCTAAACAGTATAAAAAGCTTTGCTTAGCGGTGAAACATTTGATCTCCGTTAGACTCACGCCTTCTTCAGCATTTCTGCAGAAATTGTTAAACCTTAAACCCTCGTCAGTCGTCAACTATTTCTAACGCCCTACACTTTTCCCAGATACAACATTAAGGCTGTATTACTAAGTACGCGCAATGACGTCATTTTATGGACGGTATAAAGCATCTTGTATCTGTAAGAAAGTAGGATTACAATCATATATTGGTCTTATTTAATATTTATTATTATTAGTAGTAGTGGTATAACTAAGTCTTAAGGTGTCAAGGGTCACTGAGCAGTTTATTGGTCTTAAACTGGCGCTGTATAAATTTCGAGTTACCGATTGCGACTAACCTACGTTAAAGTTATTGCAAAATTGAAATTTACACGTGCCTTCTGAATTCCGCACATATCGGTTCCTCCGCCATCATTGTCAATCACGCATTATCATCTGCCTCATGCATTTCTATCTATTTGGCTTTCCACTCGAAACTAAACTCTCGCCTCTTCAAGAACTCTTACCCCAAACGCCTCGCTACTGACTGGCTGGCGCTATGAAATTTTTTAAAATTACAATTACAAACAATTTTCCATTTTTTGACCGAAACGACACCCACCACCATCCTTCTGCCTATTCTTACCCTCTGGAAACCGGACTGGGACCTCCTTTGGACTACCGTAATGGCTTGACGCAGAGCTCGTGAACAAGATGGTGCCCTGTGCTCGACTTTCAAGGAACGCCTTAGAAACTTGAAAATTACGATTACGATTTTCAATAATAATCGTTAAGCAGAGATGCTGCGAACGCTAAAAATATTCGAAGTTCCTATTGGCCTCTCGTAATATGTAAAGAAACAGAACAAGAAGGCATTGCAGGTCTCGAGGTTATAGCAGTTGTAAAGATACACAAAATTTTACCGTTTTTGCACAGAATAAGTGTTTTTAGTGAATCCCTGGATGACGGAGAAACGTCTTCTTCTTCAACGAGTGTATTCACGAAATTAAGACCTTTATTTCTTTTATTACTGGGACGGAGTCTTAGGCAAGGATTTTCAAAGGCGATATTAGAGGGTAGGTCAAGCCGCAAAGAAAACTCTGTCTTTATGCTGCCATGCTCTTTTGAAATTCATGTTTAGTATATCGATATGTTGAATAATGTGCTAACTTGCAGTATCAGGGTGCATATATATTATATGATATTCCGTGCGTCGTGAGGGTCAGGCTAGGAAAAGTTTACTGGCGCTGTGAAGTTTGAGTTAGTGTCGTCATTAGAGAATGTGGTACCTTCCGCGCAGCTGTCGTAGCATGCCAAAGGATACCGTACGACGCCCGGAAACTGACGCACCCCGATACTGAAAGTTTGCTGAGTAATGTTACATAATGTCAATACATTTCAAGGTTGATCTTTCAGCTTGCAAGTCAAGCCATTAATTAAGAAATCTTGCTAAAAAATGTAACATTTAGCAGTAAATGGTAATGTAGTGGATCCAGTAATTAAGCATGAGTGAACGGAATAAGAGAATGAACTTCCTGTTCACGTAATTAATTTGTGATGAAAATTGCTGAGTGTGCCAAGTGAACTGTGCAATAACATTATTTTTATTTATTCTTAACTATCCTTTGTGGTGTTCATTTGGTGTTGCCATTGGCAACTGCTATCATGTGCCACAAACACGCTTTACCGGGTCTTTTATAATTTCTATGTCACTGCGTAAAGGTGACTCGTCTAACAATGGGGATTAACAGCTGCCTTATAGGATTTGCTTTCTCAGTACCATTCCTAGTGACTCATTCAGAGAAAGCTCAAATCTCTTTTATTAACGAAATTGTGCTCAATGCATCTTGTTGTACAACACATTAAGTAGGAATAGCAATTGTTGTGTAAATGCTAACGGTGTCTATGTTAATTTCTAATTGCAGCCTTCACTGGAAGTCAGGAAAATGACAACAATCAAGGGTGTTCAGATTGGTGCAAAACTCAGTGTGAATTTCATGACGAACATGCAGAAGCTACATCGTGGTCTTTGGCCGTGGGACAAGGGTCTGAAGTCACGTCTTCCTCTGCACTACAAGAAGCGATACGTCGAGACGTGGATGAGGGAACCCGCGCCCGTGCACTACCGACCCGAATCCCACAAGTACGTTCCGGACAGGTTTGGCATGCCAGTGCGCACCCAAAGCGTCCCAATTCCAACGATATTCCCGAAGGAAGCAGACGTCGGATTGTGGGGAGGCGAGGGCTTTGTTGCGGGTTTTAAAAAGAAGCATAACGATGCGTTGAAGCCACGAGTCGCCAAGCTCTGGAAGCCGTATCTTATGCGACGGGTGTTCTACAGCGAGATTCTAAACCAGCACTTTGACATAACGGTTACAAGACGAGCGCTCGACCTCATTGATGAATCGTTTGGGTTCGATAACTACATCTTGAAGACACACGAGGTCGACTTGAAATCGAAACTTGGAATGACATTGAAGCGACAAATGCTGCTGGCACTTGTGCGGAAATCGATGTATCCTGATGATCCAAAGAAACGAGATGAAATCTATGCGAAGTACGAGCATTTCGTGATACCCGAGGAGGAGGCAGAATGGGTTGGTCTCTCGCTGTATGAAGCAGAACGAAGGCAGCATGAGCTCGAGGAGGCCGAGTGGTTGAAGAATCTACGGCCTCTGAAAGAAGTTTACTGTGAGGAACTCTTGGCTGAGTTGAGGGAGAACAAGGCTGGGAAAGACACTGCCAGTTCGTCGTCAACGTCTTGGCTGAAAAAGCTGAGTCCTTTTCAGAATGAGAAAAAGTGAAATGAGATGGAATAACGGTTACCTTTGGGGATAGAGTTAGTTACTAAACTGTTACATAGGGCTGACTTCATTGCTGGGGTTAGGCTGATAATGACTGCCATTCACATAAGGTTGATGTGGTCTACCAAAAATAAAGGAAGACTACCCTTGTTTGATAGGACAATAAAATATAGTTTAATTTCATCCTTAATTTGAAATGTCCCAAGTTTCAAAGTCCTATTGTTAACCCATGATGATGATTATCGGTTTGCTTTTGGAAATGATTTTTAAAATTTAATTTATAATAAATTAATTTTGATCATTTGTTACTATGTGATGTTTGTCTAACTGACAAAACTAAGACTTCTAAGTTTTTAAATGTTTGAAGTGAATAGTGTTGGAAAAATTGGATTCCTTGGGGGCTCCTGGAATCATTCAATTAATTTTGCCTGCTTAGCTCTATTCGGTTGTCAGTCTTTCTCTGTTTTCAGAGGATTTGTTTCCAGTTCTGTCTTTCTGTCCATTGGATGCTTGTGCATCCGTAAGTGAAGCAAGTATTAAGTATAATCATTGTTATACCATTATTATTGTAATGCTAATTAACAGTATGGTAAGACATTGATCTGTTATTACATGTCTATTTTATAAACAAGGTAATTCAAACAATCGTAATGTTCGATTTTAAAAATATCTTGACTGGAGCTGTGGTACTACAAGGCATGTTTATTGTACTATTGGGGTTTGAACTTTGAATTCGGTTGACAGGCGCATGCACTAATCACTTCTCTAGTAAATTGCCAATTAAAGGCCTTGAAAATGCCTACAGTTTTTGGGATGACAGCTGTGATACTAAGATGCAAACAGTCTTTCCACACCACTCCTCATACAGTCTTCCAGGGTTCAGAAGCACACAAACTACCAAAGTCATTCAATGACAGGCCTACAGAATCTATTTTCTATTTTACGTAGCAGTGCAAGAAGTGACCTTCCTTCCCATTATCTCTGCTGTGTTTCTCTTGCTTGACCGTAATTCTGGGTTTTAGAGATTACAAATAGCGATTTTGTCCGTGTCGGTCCATCTGTACGTCCAGTTATCCTGTTCTTTGCCTAATTCTGTCTGTCTCAAAGGGTAAAGCATATATATATATATATATATATATATATAGAATACAAATCAGAAATATTCACCACGTTATGAACATTTATAAGTGAATCAAGTTCTTTAATGCAGAGAATGTTCACAATTAACATGCATTTCATGAATATATATGAGCACAAATAATCTCAGAACATCTAGTGCACACTTAGAATGGCACTTACAAGATAACAATCAAGTAATTGAATACTTTTGAATTCGAAATTGATCAAGGCAGGTTTTTCTACAACTACGAATAAGCACCCAGCGTGAAGAAATGTTAACTTAAATTTAAAAAACTTTTCTAAACATCAGTGTAGATATGAAAATATTGCATGCATCAAAGATCACACTTTAGGCAGAAAATTAACATTCACAATTAATGATTATGCAGAATTATTATGAAAATCATTCATTACACAAACTCGTCATTATGAAAATCAATTAAGAAAATTATGGCACATATTGTCACAGAAAGTAAAACAAAAAATAAATAAAACGAACTGTGAAGTTGTGTACACAAAATGCGCAGATCAAGCCATATGATAATTGCATGTAAGACCCGAATTAAAAGAAATCAGTGTTAATTGTCTAAAGACTCAAATAGTTGCACTGTTGCAATAATTATTGCCACTGAAATTGATTTGACATTGCAGTAATACTAGCGGTAAAACTAAACGAACATATAAGCAAGAAATAAATAAATAGAAAAGTTAGTCATGTGCTAGTTCTAAAAACGTAAAGTTTTGGTAAAATATGTGATTAATATATCATGCTCTTCATAATTATTAAATAGTATAAATGTTTAATCTGTGTTACTAAACTAATGTTCTTTGATATGGTTAAGTATGTGAATGCAGGAAACCTATGTTCATCAAAACTCTCGATCTCTTCCTTTTGCAGACAAGATCCAGAAATCTGAAGCGAAATAAGAATAAATCTATGAAAAAATAAACATAATTAAAATCAAACGACCCAATTCTACCTTTTAATGAGTCGCATAATCACAAACATATGGAGAAGTAATACAATTTATGATGTCAAAGAAACATTTGACAACTGTGAAAAATACACAGACTGTTTTATGAGGGCCAATTCATAGAAGGATTCTGTACATAAGCAAAACATTCTAACTTCCATTAAAGTTTTTTTACAGCTTGTATACAAATCGTAATACAGTAGCACAGTTAAAAGCTGCTGTTAAAACATTTTTCACACTGACGGCTGCACCACAAAACTCAAAACAACTAAAATTTTATAAAAATTATTATTAATATTAAAGTTTATTATGGAATAATCATAATGAATAATCGCATGTAAGAATATAATACATTTTAAATGATAGGCCAAGTTACAAACAAATAGCTATCCAAGTTGACCGGTGACTTCTCTTTTACACATAAATGCAAAAATTCTATTACGTATGAATATCCGGACAGGCCATTTAGAATCGGCTAACTAGCCAAATGTTCTACAGCACTGCATTATATTTTCTAAACATATGTAAGATATAAAGATCTAATAGAAGGCAACCTGGATCAATTTCCAGCAGTTGTGATGAGTTAGATGTAGATTCCACGACGAGCCAACTCCAGATCCAACTCCAGGTCATCAAGAGTGTCATAGTAGTATGGGTAGCAGTATGGCCAAAGCTAAAAATATAAAATAGTTTCATGTAACAATGGAAATAAATCTTTTTGCAGAAAATCAAAAGATATCAGTCGATACCAAATTCATTTGATACCCCAGCACTGTCTAACAGATATCTGATAACACTCTTGATATGACATAGATATCAAGTCATCTTAGTTATATCTAATGGATCAGATACCCCACTCATCCTATCATCCACTCATTATGTATAAGTACCCATTGATACCTAATTGATTATATAACAGAGTAGATACCCAAATGATATTTGACTTAAAATTTGTGTCATATGAAATAAGCTAAATACCATCGATATCTAACAGCCTGGATACCCTTGGCTACCCTGAAAAACTGCGTGAACAACATCTGTTGACATCATACTGTAGATTGAATAAGCCAACACTTTTTACTAAATTTAGTAACCTCTGTTAACCATTCAAGATGTCTGTCGATAACAGAAAACCAAGTACTGCCAAGCAGTAGCTGAATGATTAGCCACCTTCACAATATCGAACTGATCAGATGTGCCAGCAATATTTATCTAATAATCAGACAACAGTGATATATGAAAGATTAGACATTGCATTTACTCTAATTAATGCCAATATCTAAGCTGATGCAACTTTTGTGCATTCCTGAGAAATAACAGGATTTAAATTACACTATTCTGAAATTCTAAAATGCCATCTGTTGACATCTAAATGATTAAACAGCCCAAGCAATCTATCAACATTCAATAGATTAGATACCTTGGCAATGCCTTTAACCGATTAGGCGTACCCTTAGAATATCATACTTCAACACTAAGTGATATCTAACATAACAGATATCTCACATAACAGATATCTAACATAACAGACATCTCACATACCCTATATGAACGATATCTGTTGACACGTTCAAGAGAACGGTTCAGGCGTTCAAGAGAACGATTGCGTTGAAGCGCCAGATCCACACGTGCCTGAACAAGATCCGCTCTCGATGGAGACCAGTAACGATCCATCAGAGAGGAGCCGAAGCGTGACGGACTGGCAGATCGAGAACCTGGAACACACACACACGACACGTAATATCTACATGATTTATATAGCTCCACACTCGATAATTTATTCAGAAATACTTAATGGTGTTTACCTGAACTTAGCAAAAACAAAATGTCATCACAATAATAGTTACATTACCACAAATGATAATCACATACATTTGTAAAATGAACAAAAATGTTAACAGATTAAAGTCATACATGTTTAACTAAAGTTAACTAAAAATTTTATAAAACAATTTTTAAATCATTAACGCATGAACTGTTCCAGAGTTCATCACATATAATATGTCTTAGGATTAAAAAGTAAATGATCAAGCGCTTAAACATATTTATCTTGAATATTGAGATAAATATAACAGAAATAAAAGTGTCCTTTAAAATGGATGCTATGTGTCACAGGTCACAACATTTATAACAGTATATGTCCTTAAAAAAGAACACTATGCAATAACAGGTAACTAGCTTTTGATTTAGTAATTGGAAGCATAAAAGGAAGTAAGCAAATGAGACGCTCCCCATCTTAGAACCCTTCTTTACTTGCCTCTACAGACATACGCTGATGCCAGCTTAACCAAATCTCAACCACATAAAAATAGTCAGATCAAACTTAAAAATATGCCAGCTTAACTTGTGTCCCCTAATCTCACCCAACCAATTGGCAGCCAAGACTAACTATCCCAGACTAACTAATCTGTAAGAGACACTGACATAAAAATCCTCAACTCACATTCTTAACCTAGCTCAACCTGCTTCAGATTTTCTCTGCAATGCCTACCCTGCCCATCGCCTTCCTATCTGCCTAACTCTACGATATACCCTTCCCTAACTGCCTCCCTACCTATACCCTCCATAACTGCCAGGTTAGTTCTATGCTGTACCCTACCCTAACTATCCTGTATTTCCCTATACTTCTTTCCTTACCTGTGCAGTCCTGTTATACACCTAGCGTAACTTACCTTAACGAACCCCATTCAAAGACAAACAGTAACGTTCTTACCATATCCAGTATCAGCATCGTAGGATGACTGCGTAAACTAAAAGCACGAACAGTACGCATTGCATGTAATGTAAAAATACACCTCAACAATATAAATGTAATGTAATATTCCATTATTTTGCCTGTAACTTGTGTAGTCATTATATAGCTGAGCTTTTTAAATACTCAAATAATCTTATGAGAAACCATTTTATATGTTCTCCACAGCAAATCATTAAAAAGTAATACCTATTCATTTGCGTGCTGTTCTGTTAACTGGATATTCGAGTAGCTGACGAGTACTCAACAATTTTGCTGTGCCAGTCACAGATACTAGATTCAATTATGTTGGTCATAAAGAAATGAAACAATAGGCTGAGGTGGACACCTATTTAATTAAACAAAATACAAATTAATCCGGAACTTAACAATTTAAAAAAATACTGCCACTCTGATAGTCTGGTGATGGCCTTCTGAAGCCTGGTGACGGTAATAATCGCTGAGAGACAGCCTCACAGAACAGAAGGCACCTACCGACTTCCTGCGCTTCCTTTCGAGAGATCTTCCACGAGTGGCTGTGCGAGTTGGCTTCCGACCAATCAGCTCGTCATCCACCTGACATAGGAATGGGAACAAGGTTAATTCTGACCTAGATACATAAATTTTATATAAACATTGAGCAATTGCAGGGATCTACATTAAGAACGACATCTGTTGACAGCTAATGAATTAGAAAATACAACCAATTTATAAACATTGAATAGATTAGATACCTTGGCAGTACCTTAATGCGATTAGGGTCGTGGCCATATTATGGGTCGCTTCAGCACTTGAACAATGAGCTGCATTGGTTTCCCAATCACTTTTTGTACACTCTTGTTATTAAAATCCTAATAACGTGGACAATTACATTAAAATTTACTTGCAACTTAGCTCTAAGCATTTGTGTCAATGGTTGATAGTGTGTGTGAACCATGCTAGAACCACTGACCATTGTCAGAACTACAATTTTTTTTATTGTCATAATTACAATAACAATTAACGCTTTGGAAAGACTAGATAAGGTTTTTTATTGCTATATACGACTACATAATGAAATCAGGTAGTTAGAGAATGTTTTACTTGATATTCTACCTTTCTGACAACAAAAGGTGGTCGGTCGTCAATGGCCAATGGACTGCTGTCCTCCGTACTCAAATCCTTCAACTGGCTGCGAAGCGGGGAAACAGACCGTGACCTGTACATAGATGACACGGTTGGTCTCACGTAACCGTTCAAGCGCGTTGGAGACCTGGAAGGGGATCTAAAATATTGTAATGTAAAGTGGAAAGAAGTGGATTCCCTTGGGCCAACCTTATGAACCCAACCAGGGCCTGGAAAGTCACCGACTTCATATTTCTTCTCAGCATATGACACTACATTGCTATTTCTCTCCCCTCATATATACAGATGCTTGAATTCCAAAGAGAAATAGTGAGTTATTCATTCATGGCAAGAATTTATGCATAGCGCCTCTTCAAGGTGACTACTCAGAGGCGCTCCCAACGCAAGTGCGGTCGAGTCAAGCGGTGCTTGTTGACAGAAGAAAAGAAATTAGATGCAATGGGAAAACATAAAATAAAAATATATTATGCATTGTAAGATATATTACTAAAATATATATGCAAAAAAGGCGAAGAGTAAACATAAATAATAATAAATTGTTACATATTAGAACATAAAAATATAAAATATCAAAACCTGAAAACTAAACATAACAGAAAAATGAACAAAAGTAATTAACAAATTTTTGCAGTCAGCATAATATTTAAATACAGTAAAATAACAAAATACATATCCACTAGGACATGACTACGCTAGACGCTACATCGGTTAGTAACGGAAGTTTTCTTTAACCAACTGACCTTGACCTCGACATCGACCTACTGCGTGACCTTGATCGACGTAGGGAAGACCCGGTAGTGCAGCACTCAATCCCATCCTACAATCATGTGCAAAATACCGATACTTTGAGAAATTGAAACTCAAAAATTAACTTTACATAAATCAAATTCCAAACATCTCATGTTGTCAAGTAAGAGGAACAGATTTTGATATTAATCAGCATCCCAACAGACAATACATCTATTAATTATTTTGTTTTGTCTTGCTAACCCACAGCACTCTGATTGCTGATTTATCTGACAGAGTATAAATATAGAATAAACATACAGTATATATTATAAGCACTATATGTAGTATATATGAAGTATAAGTATATACGTTGATTTCAAATGGGATTCTTAGACGGATTACGGCTTACAGAACGATTTTATTTCATCTCAAAATCAGCCAATGCCTTACGATACCATAAAAGTTATTGGCTTAGCTTTGGATTAACTTTTACTGGAATCCATTTGATGCAAATGGTATAACAAATTTATATAGTGCCACTTGAAGAGAGACTGATCAGAGGGACTCCCGACCTAAGCAACGATACCATCATCAAAACAGAATGGACCGATTTCAATCGTATGCAGAAAAGAGGCAAAGCGAGGCCCAGGAGTTCCTGTCGCCAGTTGTAAGGTGACTTATTCCAGGAGGATGGACCGACCAATGGCAACACTTACGTCGAGAAGCCACGGATCAAGAGGAATCATGGCATCCTGGATGATCGTTTTACTTGAGAACTCCAGACGTGGTCTGATGCCCTACAAAGACACAAAGAACTTCCATAAAAAAGATCTAATCTTAGCTTTTACTTCTTATTAAATCATCTCAATAATTACCCTACTAGAAATACATAACAATATGATTACATTCCATCATGTGGCAAGAAGGATTCCGAGCTGCAGCTCTCGAGAACGGCGATTTCACCTGTCGGAATCAACATAAGCAAAGCTTCTGGACAGAGCTGTGGCTTCATTATATAGGAGCCTAAAAATGTAGCATAGTAAGAATATTCTTTATTAGACAATAAGCAAATGCAAAATAGTTTACAACAGGTACAAAAAAATAGCATCAATCTTAAATAAACAACGTCATATAGGCATCAACTCTATGTTAGGCAGGGATCAACTCTATGTTAGGCAGGGATCAACTCTATGTTAGGCGGGGTCATGTGGCCTGGATCGCACATAATGTGATAAACATTTATATAATGCCCTTTTAGGATATCTGCTCAGAGGCGCTCTATGCACTAGCTAAACTGGCGTTAAATGCTATTACCAATGAACACTTCTCTTTGTTTTATTTAGAACATCCCGGTCACTTGACAGTCAAACATCTGGGTGGAACCCTTAAATGCTAGAACACCAAGAAATCCTACCGGGAATGTGACGCTCCTCTCGAGCAGAATCTCACGGTCGTGGATGCCATACGTGGGAGCGTAGGTCGGCTCCGGGTAAAGAAACTCTCTGGCAGAAGACTGGTACCACGCCAGAACGCGCCCGTCGGTAAGTAAATCGGACAGCTGAACTAGCTCAATCTTCACCATCATGTCTGTTAATGAGTAAGATCACTGATAGATGATTAGGAACATAGCATATGGTAAAATGAATAAGGTTTGTCAATAGGTATAAAGTATAAGTTATAAAACATCAGGTATAAAGTATTACGAATATTTAAAGGATTAGGTAAAAAAATATTATTTTAAATATTAGGCATAAACATACTATAAAGTATTAGGTATAAAGCACTGATAGACGATTAAGAATATAGTACTAGGTAAAAAGTATAATGTATGTTTAAAGTATTAGGTATAAAGTGTAAGTTATAAAATATCAGGTAAAAAGCATTAGGAATATTTAAAGGATTAGTGTATGAAATATTAGGTATGAGATTATAAGATATTAGGCATAAAGTATTAGGTATAGAGTATAAAGTGTAAATACCTTCAAGGTTGTCTGCCAGCTGAGCGGGTTCATAGGCCGAGTAAAAAACCTGCAAATAAGAACGACTCAACAAAAGTAAGAGCAGTTCAAGAGAATTTTCTTTATGCTCGGCTTCAACCAATTTCAATCACGCAATTAGAATAGTAGTACAGACGTTGTATGGCATGGTATGGCAGAGAAACGTAGGCTTTCTCTATTGTTAGCCTGCCCACGTTCACCCACACACAGTGTATTGCAGTCTTAAGACAATTCTTTTTATCTGAGATTGAATCGGTATTGTTTCTGAGTAGTAACCTTAATCGGGTGCTATATAAATTTCCATAACGAACGAATGAATGACTAGGGTAGGGCGTGACAGCTCAGACTTGAAAGGGCAATGCAGGGCAGAACAGTTCTGAATAAGATGAGTTCGCCAAATGTAAAAACTTACCTTATCAAATCGGAGCGTGTCATGAAAGAGCAGAGGGAAAATGGCCGACGACAAACGAGTCCGTCTGCGCTGACCAAAGAGACTGACCGCCAGGTAGAGATCGTCACGGTTGCTCAGCCATGTTCCTGGACTGGTCACCTGAAGTTAACACAAGGCTAAAGCACGCATAGAAGAAGCTATTTATTTATATAGCACATCTTAGAACCCAGCATGCTCAATCAATCAACAATCAAATCAATCAAAAAACTGATCAATCAACAATATTTTTGCAATCAGTTAAATCAATCAACAAACTGGGTAATCAACAAAACAATCAGATCTGAAAAGACAAAATATAAGAGAAATAAGTAAAATCTTATAATTTATATTATTTCCAGATAAAATATAAACAAACGCCACTGAAGATCAATAAAAAGTAACTACTCCATTACATTATCACAATGTCACACCTAATGACATCTAAAGCCTCTCTTTAATAAAAAAAAATAATGTGTTTAAAAACAGGCAATACTGATATGCCACAGAATATATAAGCGATCCTAAAATGCATCACTATGCTGATAGGCCTATGCATTTCTAATGAGCCCATTCTACTCTGCTCGTTGTTGGCCAAGTGAGAAGTAGTCAACGTATTTCAAGCTACGAGGAAACACAGGAAACGCTGCTTCTGTAATACAGTAAACTTTTCAAACTTGCCCGCTCATGTTCTGTCCAATCGCGAATTTAAAAAAAAAACAAGTGTCATCAACACTTTGGTAGAATTTTCAATTCACTAGAATTTTCACACACGCTCTTCTAGTTACAAAAGTATTTTGGATTTGCTTCCTAAAGCGCAGTGCATAACTTACTGCTCGAATGTCGATTTCGACAAGGCATCGCAGCGATTTTGTTGGCATTTTGGAAGAGTTTCTTTCGTGAACTGATAAGATCTTTATCACCTTCCTTCGACCAAATGGCTACACTACTAGCCGAGGCTTGCCTGCGGTGTTACCAACGACGCAGAGGGTCATCTATAAATCACGACTCGCTGGATTCCGTTAATTAATACCGATTTTCTAGCGCTTCAATTATTGTCTTTCCAGCGCTACTTTTGAGCCATTGCACATCAGGGCACTTGATCAAATTCATATATTCACGTTAGCAGTATCGCGATACTGTCATCTTCTAACGGTGTCACACTTCAAATTGGCGAGAAAGTGTAGCAGAAGTGTTAGTTTAACGACACTGTGTGATAATAAGGATCGCCGCCCTCATCCTTCATCCAGTCTTAGGCCTGACAATGCTAGAGTGCATCCAGTGAAGGAGTTAGTGGGCGACACTGGACAAGCGAAAGATACCAGAGTTCTTCGTTGATAACCGCTGCTGTAGACTGTCAGTATTAATGATCTCGCTCTTATTTCTGGTCTAATTAGATACTTCTTAAATTTATTTGTTCATTCTCTTTTGTTTCCTAGGTGTGCACTGCAGCAGTCTTTCCAGATCAGTCTGGAGTATAAAAATCAGTCAAAAAATATTACTTTATCCACAATTTTGTCGTGAGGATCGGGGCGACGCTAGTGATCATTGTTCTCACAAACTGCCGTTTAACTGCAGTTGTAAACCACAAACATAAGACACCTTTAACACTGTAACTACCGAAAATATATAACAATTATTTTAATATGTGGCTTACGATCGTATTTGTTAGCACGCATGAATTCAGACGCCTACAGTTTAAGGGTGTCTTAAGTAATGCCGGGGACGAGAGGTAATTTAATTGGGTAATTGAAATTACGTAATTCAAATTAGGCATAGGCCTACAATTGCAATTGTTAATTTGTAATTTGTTGCCCAAAATCAAAGTAATTTGTAATTTGTAATTCGATTACATTTTTGCCTGTAATTTGTAATGTCAAATTAGATTATAAAAAACAAATTACTTCTGTCACTTGATAAATGAAAAATCGCTAAAGTAAAAATTAATTATATCACAAATCGTCTTACTTTGATATTTATAGTATGACAATTACTTATTTCAACAATTTAATACTGTCCTGCCTACTGCATTGCTAGAGAGACTCCTCAGTTTGCAAGCATGATTAAATTGTAAGGTCTAACAGACGTCGTCTCTCGGATAGGCTTATATATACTTGTGGAAATTATCGTTGCATCACCCTGCGAAAAGCTAAAACTCGGGTTTGTGCATTTAAAGCCAGATTTTTTAGTTATTTCACTCAAATTATTTTGTAAACAAGCGTGAAATCAGCTTTTCCTCTAACTTTCAGGCAGGGATGTGGTCTCGAGACGCGGTCTTGGTCTCGAAACGGTCTCGGGACCGGAAAACTGCGGATTGGTTTTGGTCTTGGTCTCGAAGGCTTCGGTCTTGGTCTTGGTCTCGGATGCGTCGGTCTTGGTCTTGGTCTTAAAGGAACGGTCCTGGGATTGGTCTTCGTCTTAGATTAGCGTTCTTGGTCAATTGCCGTATCAGAGCAATTTCTTTGATATTTGTCGAATATTTTCTATTAGAGACACCGGTGTTACTGTGGGCAAAAAATGCATTTGCAACGGAACCAGCCATTTCAAAATTAGCTTTCACAAATTTCAAGGTTCTGAAACAATCTAATAATTATGTGGTCAGCCACGTTTAATCACTATTAACCTACAGCTCCGAGTACACACGGGCTGAGACTTAGGGAGGGACAGCGGGGGACGGTCCCCCCAAAGTTGAGGTGAGAGGGAATGGAGTGGCCTATATCCCCCCCCCCAAATATTCAGGCGATTGAACGTGTGTTTGCTGTTGTCTTGCTCATGTCTGAGGCTGGTTCGTGGTGTGCCTGCCTGTCCTAGTTTGCGGGTTGTCTCTGGTCAGTGAGTGTCTCATCATCGTTAGATGCAAGACTCCAGGCCGTGAGATAAGAGGCCGACCTGCAAGTCAATTTAAGATTCAGAGGTCGTGACCTCGCCTGGGTTTCGATGCTGCGTCTAGGACACATGTGCCTAGCTGTGTGTCGGGTCTCTAGTATCGGTTACACAGCGTTGATGCTTGCTTGAGGTATGGTGCACTAAGCAACAGACGGTACAATCATATACAGACTGGCCGGTAAAACTGTTTCTGGACCATTATTAGGATTAATATTCTTCAGCCAAAAAATAATGTTTTAAGCGTGGTACTCCCGTTTTAGCATCTTAATATAGATTGTTTATAAAAAAGAGCATCGGTCTTGGTCTTGGTCTCGGACCCTTGGTCTTGGTCTCGGACCACCCGGTCTTGGTCTCGCGGTGTTGGTCTCGTGCTCAACACTGCTTTCAGGAATACCTGTGCAAATCTGTTGGTTGATACAATGAAGAAAATAAGTAAAATTCATTGGTTCTATTCGATCATTGCTAATATTTTGTTGTACCACCGCTAGCTTGATCACAGGGTGATGCAAAAATAATTTCTACCACTGTAAATTGTTTGAACAGCTGCTGAGCTGCTGCTTCTGAAAGAAAATTAAGTTAGCGGCTTTTGACAATACGGTTTCTTTGTTACGCTGTAACTTGCATAGGGCCCTACTAACTCCCTGTTAGGCGTATAGGCCTACAACGATTCTACCTTACTCTGATCGACTCAACTGATGTCTGTCTGTCTGTCTGACAGACAGACAGACTGTCTGTCTGTCTGTCTGTTTGTCTGTCTGTCTGTCTGACAAACAGACAGACTCGATCCTATGAATAATTGCAGCGTTAGTTGCTGTCGGGGCTGTTGAATATTTGCATTGCTCAGCAAACATTCCATCATGAGCAACACTGCATTTCATTGCATGCGTTAGACAGATGATACTCCGCACAGGCATGAACGTATACAGCGCAGGTGGAAAATCGTGTCTGGAATGGTAGGAGAACATCTTCCAGTAGCTCCACTGAGCACCACATCCCGATTCCAGGTCTTGAAGCCTAAGCATAAACAACGAGTTCTCTAAGAGCATTCAACACGTCGCTATCCACGAGTTGTAATAAAGGGAGACGTAAACAAAAGGTTAGTTTCCTTGGCAACCGTCACCTTGTAGACGCGTAAGCAGCTAACGGGTCAACAACCGTGTTACCTTGACCCTAGAGTCGCACAAACAAGTGGTTGCTATCTTTGGTTCCACCTGGTAACCTCAATCAAAGGTCAGACTGCAGGTCAGTGACCCTCATTGTGAAAAATCTATTGTTGAATGGATTGCAGATAGATTCTAGAATCCAGATTCTGCACAACAACGCGTCAGTATATAGGTCGTCTGGTAATAATACAACTGGAAGAAGTTCCTGGCCTATTCGGGTCTACAAATCAACGTATATACGGCTTACATTATCCGAGCCTATCATGCTATTTATAAACACTCTTACGGCTCCTGAAACCGCCTTAATCCGGAGCGGGCGAGCACCAGCTGAAGCGGGAAGGGACTGGTGCAGCAGAGCCGACCTGACGAGGGAACGTAGCAGGCACGCCACCGATAGCTAAACAAGGCCTTATTACGTAAGCAAATGCACGCATTTATCAACAGAGTAAAGCAGCCAATTTCACCGCCTAGATAAGGGGCTACAGTAACGTAATAATTATAGCGTTGCGTAATGTAGCAGGTGTGGCACGGTGGCCGATTGGTTAGAGCGGTCGACCTGTAACGCAAAGAGTTCGGGTTCGATCCTCGTCCGAGGAGTTACTGTGTAGAGACCCTGAGCAAGTACTTTGCGCACAATTATCACTCTGCAACAATAGTATCTGCAACTGTGCCGTAAAGGTGTGTGCACACTTCTGCACCATTTGTATGTAGGCCTAAAAGGGCAACATCAAATTACAGTTCACTGTATTGTTTTGTATTGTATAAAGCCATGCAAATCGACGAGGCTTATCTGCGCTACACAATAGTTGAATAGGTTTCAAACTAGATTGTTTGCCGATGGCTGGGTGATATCAACTGGTAAAAGCAGAGTTCTTGGATAGTGTGAGCACCAATATCGAATAAGCAGAAGTTCAGAGCGAATTGGCTGAATGGGTATTGGCATATTGTGTACAGCCCATGGATACTGACGCACAACTGAGACCGAGAAAGCGATGTCGTTAATGTCGGCTCGTTACAAGTATGCGATTTACAAAGAGGAAATGCATTAGACGGGATCAGGATATCCAACTGAGATGGATAATGTCTTCACCTGATCCATTTTCCTCTGTTTCTCGCTCTTTCCAACTACCATTGACCCACCTTGGGAGTTGAATCTCTCGAGCTAGAAAGGTAGTAGTTGCAGTTTAGCGACACTGTGTGATAGCAAATATAATCAGCATCGGCCTCCTCCTTTATCCAGCCTTGGGACTGGCGCTGTCAGAGCTAGAGCTGTATAGGTGTTAAAACCGAAGCTTTGCAATCGCTGACGAAAATCGGACATTTCGCAGTACACTCATCAAGGGCAGTTGGCAAATATATTGCATTGTAAGACAGTGATTGGCGGGTGTCTAACAAGGTGATTTTTTTGATTTTGTATTTAACGACATCTTGCGGCTATTTAACTACATCTTGCAAAGATCATCAGCATCGTCCTTCTCTTTTGTCCCCCAGGATTGGGACTGGCACTGACAAGGTGCAGGCAGTTGCGGAATTCACGCGAACCTCAAATGGCGTGGCCCCAGCCAAACACGGTTAAGGATGTCACCCGGTCAAACATAATGAGAAAATTATTACAATCACGGCCATTATTATTGTTATGCATTCACTATTATATAAAAGCGACTAAATTTATATTGACAGTAACAAACTCCGTCACTGTTCGCACTCTGATAGTGCCAGTCCCAAGCCTGGATAAAAGAGGAGGACGACGCTAATGATCTTTGCTATCACACATTATCGCCAAACTGAATTCTATTGAATTCTACTGAATTATAATCTATAACGGTGTTAGCTGCAGTTTAACGACACTGTGTGATAATAATGACCATTAGCGTCGCCCACCTCATTTATCCAGGCTTGGGACTGGCACTGGCAGAGCACAACCAGTGGAGGAGTTGTTCAAACTGAAACTACTCAGCTACTACTTTATATTTACAAGATGGATAAATCTTCTGCGGCCGAAACTTCGGCCCAAAACAAACTAAAATTTTACTTCTACGGCCGAACCCATATAGAATTTAGCGCGTGAAAACCTCTGCGCATGCGCTACTATTGGCGCATGCGCACTATTATAAAACACCACAGATTTGTAACACGCGTCGTGAGAGTCAGTTAGGGTCAGGCTAGGCATCGTGTGGGTAATTTAGGGTCAGGGGTTAGGGATACTGTAGTTTTTTGACAGAATACAAAAACTTCAGGACGCAGAAGTAATTTTTCTGTGCGATTTAGGCCGAACCTTCTGCCGCAGAAGCTCCACGCTTGCAAGATACACTTGTCATTCCTGCAATTGGAACCGTCTGCTGTTGGCGTCAGCCACAATAGTTAGCGTCTTCGACAATCAGTACAAATGGCAGCACCATCGTATAGTTGTTAGCAAACTCCTCCACTGGCTGCTCACTGCCAGTGCCAGTCCAAAGCCTGGATACAGGAGGAGGGTGACGCTAATGGTCTTTGTTACCACAATGTGTCGTTAAACCACAACTACCAGGGGTTAGCAGACTTTAGCTCTACGTAACACCTTTGTATGTTTTTAACCCTGAGACAGCAGCATGCTCTCTCGCACATGTATTGCTCATTCACGTAGCGACAACCTTCACTTGTGCAATGTGAGCGAATAGCTCAGCGCTTCCAGATATGCAACTCCTCTTTCCTCTGTCTGGCATCCGCCTCCATTGCATACCGATCATTGTTCACCTACAAGAGATGTTAATATCTAGCTGGCATGGCCTCCTACGCGGGACCTTAAAAGGCCCCAGCGGTCATTCAAAGGGTCGGGGAACTCCTCCACAACCTGTAGTGCCAGTAGTGCCTGATGTTGTTAGTCCGAAACCTGGAAAAAGAGGAGGGCGACGCACGCGATCCAGGTGGCTACACTAGTTAGTAGGCCTATAATCTATGAATATTAACCAATTGCTAATCACGCTTTGTTGTACATAGATTTATTTAGCACTGTAGCTAAAAATTCTATTGCATCCGAATAATTATAGCTGCTTTATGCATCAGGCTGAGGGATCATGCAGTCATGAACACAGAATGGTGGATTTCCTAAGTGGTCTCAGAGGTATTGGTTGACGCAGGACATGGAACTTCCACTAAACAAATTGGCAGCGGTGGTCTAAGAAGGATATCTCCCGTTCAATTCATCAGGGAGTTGAGATCATTCGTTCAGTTCTTTCGTTCATTCATGTCGTTCATTCATTCCGGAAATTTACATAGCGCCCACGGGGCCTACATTCGCTACTACTACTTTACGCTGGTGGAGATAATTATTGCATCACCTTGAATCGATCTAATACATTTAAAGTCAGTATTTTAGTTGTCACTCAAATTCTTATGTAAAGAAGAATGAAGTCAGTTATATACATATTTTCATGAATGTCTGTTCAACTCTGTTGGTCGATACAAGGACGAAAATAAGAAAAATCTATTGGTTCTACTCGTTAGGTCATAATATTTCTTTGCATCGCCTCTGTAGCTTTGATCATACGTGTGGGTTGAAGCAATAATTATTTTCGCCACTGTGCATCAAGCGCCAAGCATTATCAACATTCACCCCAACACCTTTATAGGCCTGTATCGTAACTCATCACCATTATATCTCTCTGGGCTTTATTTCGTTGAAACTCTGATCTGGCTCTGCGATCACCTAAAGAAATTCGCTCCGGCAGACTTGACACAGCGCCGTGTAATGTTATCCGTTCTACCGAAAGCGGCTCTTATGTGGCGCTCATGAACTTAGAAGATTTACAGTCACTTTACATTTACAACATATTTACTCATCGCGATGCGATGTTTACACCCACGACTGAAGCTGTTTATTACTCCACCAGGTGTATTTAATTGCTTCTGGAGGCTGAATGTGAGATCCTGCCTTTTCAATCACCTCCTCCTTATCCTGCTCCTCGTCCTTTTCCATTTTACCTTCCATCCCCTTAATCATATTTCCCTAATTTCACCTCCTCTACTTTTCCCTTCGTCTGTGAAAGCGTCGGTTATACGACCGTTTCATCACCCGGTTCCCTATTTCTGGAGGTTCCCTTGTAGGCCTGCTCACCCGTCTCCCTCCTATTCCTACTCCCATTGCTTCTGCTCCGTCTTCTGCTTCTGCCCTTGTTCCATCTTCTCTCCCTCCTCTCCTGCATTTCTTTTCTTCTCGCTCTCCCTATTCTATTCCGATTCATCCAGCCTTTAGTCTATTCCTTTTACTCCCTATTCCTGCGACTCCTCTCTAGTCATAATCCTACTCCTTATCCTCACGTCCAACATTTTTTTATCACATTCTTGCTCTCCAATAATAATTATTCCTCTTCAGTTTCCTTCTGTTGTTCCTCCGGCTCAATGCTATATTCATATCTTTCCTCCTCTTTCTTTTTTCCCTATTCTACCCTTCCTTCCTTCTCCAACTTATCCCACTTGTCCTCGTCACTTAGCTCCTCTAACTCTACTTTTCCTTTTTTCTCCCCCACATTCGTCTGATTCTCCTCCTCCTCCTTCTTCTCCTCCTCCTCCTCCTCTCCTGAGTCTTTCTTAACCTCTTCCTCTCTGCTTTCCTGTATCTCTCCGTCCTTCTGTAGTCTTATCACTTTGTATTTCTGCTTGACCCTCGTTGTTCTATTCGTCTACCTTTCATGCATTGCTCTTCCTTGTCTCCCTCTTCTTCTCTTTCTTTTCACTTTCCTTATCGAGTCTTCCTCCTCTTCACCTCCGCTCCCTCCTCAATACTCCTCCTCAATCTCTTCCTTCCCTTCCTCTTTCTCACCTCCCTCCTCTTTCTCTTCGCCTTTCCTCCTCCTCCTCTGTCTTCTGTTCCTCCTCTTTCTCTTCGTCCTCAAGTCATTTTTATCCTGTTTTTCCTCCTCGCTTTCCTCATCCTCGCCTCTTCTTCTTCCCCGTGCTCCCAGTCTTCCATCGGCTCTTCCTATTCCTCCTCCTTCTCTTCGTCATCCTCCTGTTACTTCTCTATCCCTCCGTCTTCCACTTCCTTGTCTTCAACCAACTCCTCCTCTTCCTTCTCCTTGCTACTCCTTCTTCTTCCTTCTCCCGCCTTCCACCCCCTCTTCCAATCCTCCTTCTCCTTTCCCTCCTCTCTCTATCCTTCCGTCTTCCACCTCCTTCTCTTCCACCCCACCTCCTCCTTCTTTTCCTTCTCCTTATCGCTTCTTCTTCTTCCTTCTCCCTGCCATCCACCGCCTCTTCCAATTCTCTTCCTCCTCTCTTTCCCTCCCTTTCCCCTCAGACGAATCCTTCCAAGGACTCGAGGAATTCGAGCGAAGAATCTACTGCAAGCATCTTAGCCCGTGCTCTTGAACCGGAGTGGCACCCCTCCTCTCTTCCCCTACATCCGCTGGCTCCTCCATCATCCACCAGTAGCAGAGGACGGCCACGGGTACACAGCGAGGTTCGGCAGATCAGTGGAACGGAGCAAGCTCAGGTGAGTAGCGGCGCTAGATAAATTTCGTAAAATGTCACGTTGAGGTAAGTAAGATCATCAATACTTGAATACGCTTGCTTTTGCTCGTTACGATTCTGCTCCATTCTCTCTCTCGGCGGTGGAAGATATAATTGGGTGAGGGCAGTATTCTGGATATTATCTCTGTGCTCTGGTAAGGACTCCTTGTATTTTTTGGCCGGTGGTCAGATTGGGAGCCGATCTCTCGGAAGTGGTAAGATTCGGAGATTATGGACCTATGTTGAGCATTTTTAAGATTCGGAGACTTATTATGCAGTTGTAAAACTCTGAGACTGTATTATGCAGTTTTAAGATTCTTTGACTGTATTAGCCAATAGTATTATTCTGACACTTTCTACAGGCAGTGGTATTATTCTGAGACATACTTTGGGCAGTGGTATTATTCTGAGACATACTTTGGGCAGTGGTATGATGCAAATCATAAGGCTTTATCTTTATAAACTGTTATTCCACAGTCAAGCACAGGGCACCAGCTCTTTCACGAGCGCTGAACTGTCTTAGTGTCTAGCAAACAAAGAATGAGACTTTCCATATGAGGGTATAGTGCCATTTAGGGTTTTTCAAATAGTGCTCCGATTCTGACATTTTCTTGTGGAGTGTTTAGATATTTGAAGTTTCTCTGAGCATCGATCAGATTATAATCTTATGTGCGTGTGTAATCTTATCGCTTTGGGTATAGTGACGAGGTTATCAGACTATTTATTTTTAACAGTGATAAATCTTTTTCCTTTGCTTTGAACTGAAATAGGTTCACATTTTTCAGTGTATTTGCGGCCCTTAATCTTTGCCCAGCTTCAACGCGCGCTGTTACAACGGTTGCATTGTGTTGTACCTTGGCGGGCTGACCATAGTGCCCCACTGTGCCCGACAACCATGACATACATGTACCTCGGTGTTCAATGCACAAAAACCTTAAATTATCTCAACTCAGAAATACTTTACTGAGCGATAAACGTCGCGTTATGTCTAAGTATTTTGGGTTGTTACAAAGGTGACCCATTAATGTTCAATGCTGACTAACTTTTCAAAGGCGACCCATGGTTAAAAGCTGACCCATTACTCAAAAGTGACCCATTGTTCAAATGCTATCTATGCTGTTCAAAGGTGACCCATTGTATAAGGGTGTTTCATTGTTCAATGGTGGACCGTTGCTCAAAGGTGTCCAAATATTCAGTGTGACCTGTTATAATTGCCCTCCTTGGCTAGCGAGTTGGCTTTTCCTCTGTAGATGAACACAACTTGGTTTTAAACCCAGGTCCGTCCTGTAATAATTAGTGACGTCCATTGTCTAACGTACAAAGGAAGTCAATCGACGACGCTAATTGCACTTGTGATTGTGCGGTCAACATAGCTGATATTGTTGATATGATGGTAACCTGCGATAAATCTGTTGACGCGCTACGTGAAGGTCAAAGCACGCGCATAGGCCTATTTACACACCTGTGAGGTCATGACCTCTGAGACTATATTATACAACGAAAGGTTTAAAATGAAAGATGGACGGTGGATGTTATCAATCATTAGGTGTATATATATATATATATTACAGGCCAACCATGCACTGCTTGCTGTCGCGTAGGACTAACCTTCGAATATATGTATATACTATAAATATATATATATATTATACATAGCTAAGGAATTCGTATATTATACTTATTTATGCATGTATATAATGTATATATATATACATTATATGATATATTAGATACATGCAAAATGCAAAAAGCAAGTAACCACTAATCCTATGGTATATGCCATTTGGCTATTGACCATAATAATATATGGTCAATAGCCCCCCCTAGGGATTTCAATTACTATAGGATTAGTAGTTACATGCTTTTGCATTCACAAACACACCCACACGCACGCACGCACACACACGCGCACATATGAATATAAATATATATACATGTATATATATATATATATAATGCATTGCATATGCAACATAGGGATCTTAGTATAGTAATTGATTGTATGTGAGGCGTCTGCTTGGCTGGGGATAGGTCAGTGTGCGGAATAAGACGGCGCCAAGTGTGATGGTATTTGGAAGACACACACACACACACACACACACACACACACACACACACACACACACACGGACACACATACAGACATGCAGACATACAAACAGACAGACAGACAAGCAGATAGTCAGACAGACATTCTATATTTGAGATGTACAGAAGATGTTGAGCCTAGAACATTTTTCTTGGTGGTGGTTAGGCCTCTTATGTTGTAATCCAATACGTATGAGGCCATTTGACGAAAGATCGCAGCGATTATTAAAATATATTAATATGGGCGATATATATTTACCACGTTGATGAATGAATATATGGGTGTTTAGTACATATATATATATATATATACTTGTCTAGTTATTCTTTATGTATTATTTTGTGTATATATATATAGAACCATTTTTCTTAAGGAAGTATATTACGCATGTTGTCTGCAATACAACACGCACCGAAAAACACACTTACATACATATACTTACATACATAACTATGTTAGCCTGCGCAAATACATACATACACACACATACACATACATGTGCAGCATTAATATTCAATATTTAATATGTGCATATATGTGTATATATATACGATACAATATATACATATATATATATATATATATATATATATATATAGATTTGTGGAAGGCGTTGTCCTCAGTGTGTACATAAGAATATCCGTGTAGTCGTACACCAAAGTGTCTAATCCGTGGCTATATTTTGGCATATGAAATTCACCATTTAGTGTATGATAGTACCAGAGCATTGGTCATATATATCGGGATAGGATATTGGCTTCTTATTCTTCTGCTTCCTTCTACTTTCTCCTCACTCTCCTTCCCAACGCCGTATATAAGGCCTACTATTTACCACTATAGGCCAACAAGGCTTCGGCCTAGGGGCCTCGCATTATTGCAAGGAGCGGAAAAAGTTGGATTTAAAATGTTTCCGATGTGAAAAGTACATTATAGGAAGCGAGTGGACTATGGAAAAACTGTTTAATCGTTGTGTTATGCTGTTATAAACGTTTAAACTAATACACTCGTTAAGTTAATACTTTTTATTTATTTTCATGTTTTAATTGAAATATACTGGCAGTGCTGATTTCTCATCTTACTATAATGTCTGTTAAAATTTGAGGATTTCAATATGCAATTTCAATTAGTGGAGGTGCAGCATAGAACTCTTGGCCATGGGACTGTAAATTGTTAAATCGTCCCTGTCTTTCCCTCTTCTTCCTCCTCTTCTTCTTCGTCCTCCTCCTCCTATTGCGTGACTTCTTAGAAAATTACAGACTTAGCTTCTTGGTGCGTGCGCCACTGTTTAGTTGCTCCCTCGAAAGGCATTTGCGCCTTAGACTGCGGCGCAGAGCACTTGAGGGGCAAAATCTAGGTCACGCATGTTGTTGTTTTCAACCCGTTCATCCTCTCACCCTTCATCCGCTTCTCCCTCCGTTTCCTCCTCCTACTCATTCTCCTCTGTGCCACTCCGTGCAGCCGCCAAACGCTTGCCTGGAATTCCACGGATTCTCGATAAGGCCTCGGTCTCTACGCTGAGCGCTTAGGTCGGTGTGGGCGATAATACAAGAAATAGCGGCGATTTATCGGCTTGAACTTCAAAACTAGACAGCATCAACAGCCCGGGTCGGAATGCCAACGACCTGAAGCAGTTCAATGATGCGAGCGATTCAACGATCCGTGATGAACACCTGAATAGTACCAAGGAATTGTCTCTGCACCTGGGATATTATACTTTCTGGTTGTCACGGATAAGGTACAGCTAGCTGGTATAAACATAGCTATGTCTTCTGCTATAGGCCTACGCATAGTTATGCCATATGGCTCTGCTATACATATGGCTATGTCATATGTCTCTGCTATACACATGGCTATGTCATATGGCTCTGCTATGCACATGGTTATGCCATATGGCAAAGTGTTTATTGCAGGCAGTCATGAATTCCATTAGCAAGGAATAACAGCTCGAAGCGTTATTGATGCTGGTCATTGCTGAGTGATATTGATAACAGGAGTGATTACCATTTGAAAGGAACTGCCTTTCGTGGCGTTATTAGTGCTGGTACTAGCAAAGTGATTTTTAAAGCAGCAGTTAGCAAGCAAGTACCTTAATTGAAGTAGCGCAATCGATGCTGGTGCTAGAAAATTGCTGCTGATACTTGATAGCAGCATCCTGCTTAAGTACTTCGAAATTGGTTACTTGTGAATACCATTGAGTGCCGCTTGTATCGCGTATACTTGGCTGTTGTATTAAGTTAATATCGATGGTTCAATCCGGTTATTAAATTGAGAAATTAACATTGCACATTAAAATTACACATTTACAGAAATGTGTAGCTACGCATTGGCTTTTAGCACAGCGCCCAGGTCAGAAGCGCAACTTAGGAACGCCATGGAATGGTTCCCATTAATTTGTTTCCTGAGCAAACAGTCGCAAAGTCGCTGGAAAATTTTAGCAAGAACATGGATAATTGGATATGAACCTTGCGACGCGCGATACCTTGTTCCTTTCTTTTCATATCCAGTTCCGCTGTAGTGTATTGTGCTGCCACTCGGATCCTGAGGAGCGCTTCTCAAACACACGCATGCTCATCGTATATTAAAGTGTATTTGCCAAAAATACATTCATCACATCAGAAGAGAAATTCGTCAGTGCAATGGTAATACCAGTTAAATGGTAATACCAGTTATAGGAGGTATCGAGACGTGTGCATGCCATTTAGCTCCATTTGACTTTGCGTATACCCTTTCTATCTCACCTACCTTACCTGTTTTGACCTCGCCTGAACTTACCATTGTGTGTCCTGATCTTTCCTTACATCTCGTTAACTTCCTTGCCATACGTTACGCTACGTATTCATTCTATACCCTCAATACCGTTTACGTTACCTTCCATAGCTTTCAAATCTGAACTTACATGTCCATCTTCCCTTACTATTTCCTTGCCTCACCATACCATATACCCAACACAACTTTGTTCAACCCATTGTAAGTTAGAAAATGTTTCTTTCCACAGAAGATACGACGAACAGGCGATAAACCATTTCAACCGGAAACCAGAAAAAAGACAAAACAATGGCCAGAGGACGCGCAGTAAGTACACACAAAACAAACGACGTTCATCTTCTATTATAATCTCCAGAATAATTTCATACATAGCCTCATCGCATCGCCATGTATACTCTCCCTCCTCGGTTTGACCTCGGTTTTGATCTGGCACCGGAACTAATGGAGCAGCTTGGCAATTGCGGACTTGATTTGATAAAGCTCCGGTGAATGAGCTGGCTTTTGTGGGCGCCGAGAATTTAAGATTTACATTTACGTGACATTGTAAAAAAATAACTCTTTTATTGTCTAGTTCCTTATAAACGACGATGAGGCATGACGTCTGGTATTTTATTAACTAATACAGCCACAGAGGCAAGTCAGGCGGCTGCACTACAGCTATTAACGAATATCATCATCGACTATATTATTGTTATTATCACTCTCTATACTCTCGATAACCCTATCTTAACAATCGGCTGACGTCGCTCGCCCTTCAGACAGTTGCCATGACAACCACGGTGGTTATGACGTCAGACCACTGTTCTCCATATTCCAGCCGCTGTAGTGCAGCCGCCTGACTTGCCTCTGTGGCTGTTAGGCATCTTAGAGATCCAAGGCGCCCTTTGCTCGGGCCATTGCTGCTAGTACTCTCTCCACTTATAGCCAAAGCGACTCGCTAACGTCATCTGGCGAGCAACCACGCTGCTTCTTTGCTATCCCATTAAATGCAGTGCTCTGTATACAAATAGCTGATATTCGGCGCCACGCAGACAAGCGAAGGGAACAATGCCTGCCTTCCTAACCTTTGGATTTTGACCTGACACCGATTTCTAGTCCACTGATTTTGTTTTGACTATGTGAATGAGCGACTCCTTTTGAGCGCTGTATAAATCTCTAGATTGGCATAACGATGTGTCAAAATTACGCAGGGATTATTATCAGGATTTCAGAGCGATTACATTAGAGAGCATCTTCCCAATGCTGCCAATGCATGCAGTTCCTTGGCAATGTGCTGGCCTAACTCAAAGTAAACTGTTGTTGTTATCTTATCAAACTGGTTGCCAGTTTTAGCCTCTTGTGAGAATGATGCGATCGGTTACTGTGTGTGGAATTTTAACATGGTCCTTCACTCACTGTGGCCGATTGGTTAGAGGCTTAGAGCGGCCGGCCCGTAACGCAGAAAGTACCGATTTCTAGCTTCGCCCGCGGCAGTTAGGCATACTGAGTTGGAACCATGCTCTGTCGTATGTAGTGTCGAGTGTGTAGGCTACTTCTGACTTTCAGAAAGCAGAGGGACATCATTCAAGTATCGCTGTATTGACTGCATCATATTCATATTATTGCATAATCAATCAATTAAAAATCAATCAATCAATGTCAATTTGATATAGCACCCCTTCAAGGTATCTACTCAGAGGAATTTCTCGGCAAGAGGTGTAGCTTTCGGGGAAGCCCATTCCAGATGGTCGGGCCAACCACTGAAAGGGTCCGACAATGTAAATCATGGTTGATGATCAGGACCGGACTAAGGCTCAATAGGGCCCTAAGCCGGCATAAGATGTGGGCCCCTGTTTACAGGCTCCTTTTTTGGAGGGATGACGGGGCCCATCCTCAGTCCGGGACCTAAGCCATGGCTCAGTTGGTGTAGAGTATCCAAGGAGGCTTCGCTTCTCAAGGCCTGCCTTTTCTTACCGTTTGTAAGTGTATTCGCCAACGTGCATTCATGACAGCATGGCAGAAATACAGTTGTAGTCTCGTGGAGTGGCTTAGATGATCGTAGGCCTACTGCTTGTCTTAGTGGAGATGCGAGGGCAGATGAGCAATTAGGGATGAGTTTCAGGCTCATATGCAGTGGCTGTGAAGCAGACAACACATACATCTGCCGAACTACTTAAAACTCAGCTAACGATTTGTTCTCTTTATGTAAACGTATGACAGCAGATGCTTCGGATTATTGACGCTGTCTACAGCTGGGCTCGCCAACATGAACATAAAACCTCGACGTACGAATGCACGTACGGTAGTTGCCCCGGTGGCGCAATCGGTTAGCGCGCCGTACTTATAATGACAGTAGTCCGAAAGGACATGGCGTGCTTATGAGAGATGCGGAGGTTGTGAGTTCGATCCTCACCCGGGGCAGCCGACATTTTAACATCATTGTCTTCATCTTAGCCGAGCGGTGACAACTGCTATGGGCTTAGTTGTTAGTGCTGTTAGTCTTACAGTCATCGCCCAGAACAACAGTTAATGATCGATACCTTTACTAAACATCTGATCAATTGAACAAATGCTCGCCTATGAGGCGATTGCAATATCATAGACCTACAGCAATTTAGCCCATATCATTTTTGCTTATTGTCAATTGTCCGACCATAATAGCCTCTTATTCTTTTAATGTCCCAGTTATTTTATGAACACACGTGACCAGCTCACTGAACAATTTTATCGGTAATTTGTAGGCTATTTCGCTAAAATAGCAATATTTGGTTGATTCCATACAACGCTCTTAGCCCAAATATCTTCGTACACTTCACCGTCCAGCCAACCATCTCTACCCGATCGTCTTGGATCATCCTTACTCGACCCCCGGTTAATTTTCATCTTAAGTTCTCCGACCGAGCAAAACCCAACGCCGCACCACATCTCTTGTGACAATCTGCCTTCTGACTTCCGTACATTTTCAGTTTCTCCACCCTCGCTACCCATCATCCAAAATCATCGGTCCCAAGCTACCGTATCCATCACCCCCGGGCTCTCCATTATAAACTTAAGTGTAATCTTTTCAACAAAAGCTCCTACTTAGACTCCTCACTTGATATTTCACCTGCCAATCCTCGACCAAAACGATACCCTCCTTAACAGCTACTCTGACTCAGTTGACCTTCTGAAGTTCTGATAACCGGACTCGTGACCTCCCATGGACTATCCTTTGGAAAAGCCCTCTGATTTGATGCAGCGCTCGTGAATAAGCTGGTGCTCTGCGCTTGACTTTCAAGTGGCGCCGTAGAAGTTGTGAGATTACGTTTACGATTAGTAACATTTTTCAATTTGTAGCCTTCACTTCTGGGCAAAAGAAGTTGGAAGAAGGGCGATATAAAATTTTCGATAATTTCATTTAAATAATTATACCATTATTATGACCATTTATATTCATTGACGACAAATATCGTTTCTAATCAGATTGTTTCTAATCGCATTTCTATTCGTCTTCCCTCCAATAATAGTACCATACAATCATGTGAAACAGATTCGTTCGCATAGAATGCCAAAGCTGTAGTGCGTTAAACGTGGATCCTCGATAGTATAGTGGTGAGTATCCCCGCCTGTCACGCGGGAGACCGGGGTTCAATTCCCCGTCGGGGAGACCGACGTTTTTAATTAACCTTACCGAATTAAATATATCATATGTTACTGATGTTTCTGCTTCAAAAGTCATTGGCTAATCTGCTTAATTAAAAGCATTAACTCGCTTCTATACAACTGTAGTCTGTAGCCATGACATGTGACAGCCTTTGTAAGAAACAGTCTTTATTTTCGCGTTACATCGAGGTCAAAATAAAAGTTATTGTGCGAACTATAGTTTCTATTGTTCCTTAATCACATACGCAAAAATTTTTTCACAGAGGTCATAGAATCTCTAGGTTGTAGCGTGTTAAACGTGGATCCTCGATAGTATAGTGGTGAGTATCCCCGCCTGTCACGCGGGAGACCGGGGTTCAATTCCCCGTCGGGGAGACCAACGTTTTTAATTTACTCTCAAAAAATTTTCTTTCTTTGGATAAGTAGTCAGTGACGCGTTTAGGGAAGAGAAACTGCCCATACTGAACAATATGAGCCTTGGTATGAAAATAGAGGTAAAGTATTAAAGTGAGTGAGAAAGAAAGAGACCTAGGAGAGATTAAGGACACGAATGGAATGACTTCAAGGCAAAGTTCTGAGGCATCAAAGAAGGCTAACTCAACTTTTACGTATGAGAAGTACAATAATAATACGTTTGATTAATAACACTTGCCAATTTCTCGTTTTAATAAAAAAAACATAGCCATGCACAATTATAATTCAAAAACAAATTTCGCCTTATTATTGTAAACTAAATACGTAATAGATTTATTCACAGAGGTCATAGAATTTCTAGGTTGTACAATGTTAAACGTGGATCCTCGATAGTATAGTGGTGAGTATCCCCGCCTGTCACGCGGGAGACCGGGGTTCAATTCCCCGTCGGGGAGACCAACGTTTTTTACTCTGCGCAAACTAACTGTGTTTTTCTGCTGTTCCCACTTACCAAGTCAATTCCTAATCTGCCTCGCTTATAATAATTTTTTCACATAAACCCAAACCAGATGAGTCTGTGACTAGGCTATGTGGGCGAATTGTCATTGGTTAGATCTAGGTCACTTGTAGCTGTGTAGATCTCTCATTGGTCATATACAGGTCACTCATGACTTTTCTTTCTTGTGTGTAGCTATTCACCGAGCATCGTCGCAGAGCTGCTTCCGTTCCAGTTGGTATGTTATTTCGATACAATAATTTTATGAAAATCTGTAATTAATTATTGGTACCTAAATTCCAATTTTTCGTGAGACAACTTGAAACTGAGATCGAGAATTTTTTTCATTTGGAACTGACGAGGAGTGACACAATTTGCAATACTATACCTGGCAGTACATAAATGCTCTGAATGACAGAATGGTTGAGTGCGAAAGATAGAGACTTTCACATACACATACATCTCAAGACGGAGAACAGAGTTAGGACGAGGCATTGATTATATACATGTATATATCGATGACTTAACTAATAGAGAACTGCTGGTGGAAAAGGTGGAATAAATCTAATAGCATTTCTTCAATCAGCTATAAACGACAAATGAATTAAACGGTCAGATTACCAATCAGTAAGTTGGTCTAATTGACCGATTGATTGATTGATTGATTGATTGATTGATTGAAGGAGCGAGAGAGCCAGCAAGTCAAACAGGAAGTCACATGCACTCACTAACTCACTAACTCACTCACTCCTTCGCTCATTCACTCACTCACTATTTTAAATTCCTCATAGTTTTTTTCTTTTCTTTTTAGACGATCTGGTCTACCCTGACTTCTCAACGTCCAGAAAGCTCTATGACATCAAGAGTCACGTGGCTCATGACACTGACGCCCTCATGTCGGCGTCAAGGCGTCACGATCGGGACTTTCTTCACGGCATCCAATCCAAACTGGTTATTAAGAATTGCTTGTTTAGTGTTATTATCGTGTAATAACTTTTTTGTGACTACAAGTAGTCCCACCCTCTGGCTGCCGCAAGCCACGCCCTATGCGATATGCCGCCTGTACTTGGCCACGCCCAATCGCACGTCTTTTCATCTAGCCCAAAATAGACAAGTTTTATTAGAGCTCGCATTAATGTGCAAAATGTCGAATTTTGAGTGATAGGCAGATCAAAACAATCAAATAGGCGGATAGAAAGACCAGGGGCGGCGATCCGGGGGTGCGAGGGGGACATGTACCCCACCTTTTACAGAGAGTGTGTCCCCCATATTTCCTACCCATCTCATTGGGTGCCCCCACCTGTCAAACGAGATCGCCGTCTCTGAGAAAGACATACATACATAATGGTATACAGTCGTCAGGATTCTATGGTGACATGTCCAGTTTTCACGTTACTCTGGGCTCAAATTTTTTGACCGTAAAATACATGTAATAATAAAACGATGATTTAGGCATTGAACATCTTTCGGATAATACAGACAGCGTAAGAGACCCCTAACTTTGCTATTACCAGTTGTCTTGTGTTTTCAGGCTAACCCTCCTCCTCTAAAGACTTCGCCCACTTTGAACCACAACAAAGCGCGTGGCCCACCTCCCAGTCGCTCAGCCTATTACGTTGCAGCTGCTGCCGCAAGCCACGCCCCAGCCCCACGCGATTCGCGCCGGCGAACGTGGTACGGCCCAACGTCCAATCGCGTCGACGACTACGAAGTCGACGCCTACCTGGCCACGCCCGTTCGACCGCCTTTTGTCTCGAGAGTGTTGCGGGGTGGCAGCGTGCCACCTGTGCTGCCCAGCAGGGCTTCAGCCCCCAGATGGTACTCATCGGCCCGTGGGTCGTCCGTGCCTCGCTGGGCTCCTTCGAGCTACCGGACGTACGGAGGTGGAAGGAGTTACCTCCAGAGTCATCCGGACATGGAGGACATGGTGGTCGGAGTGGCGCCTACCGCGCTGTATGGTGACATCGTCATCGGAATACCGTATCGCAAGCAGTTCATGTTCAATGTTCAGGTAGGTGTCCCACTCAATGCTGTAGCTACTTCTGTTCTTTATTCGTTGAAAAATTGTGTCCTATCAGATCTTTACAGGGTGACTGCGATTCTCATACTCTTACTCTTTGATTTGACACTAGCGGTTCAAACTATTGAATTCTAGAAGTAGCATGGTATACTGACAATGCTGGGAAGATTGGCGCAATTGCGACTTCAGTTGCAGAGAGTTGTCTCGGATAATAATATGCTCAAGAGTCGAGAGAAGAATGCCCGGTCTGCTCAGTTGCTTATGTCATTTCACTCTCAACTATATACTGCAGGGCTTCCTTTTTCAAATGGAGTTCTCACGCTGCTGTCTCTCTTTCTTGTGTGTTTCTTGTTCGGTTGTTCCACAATACTGCAGTCACGTTAATTAATTGGTATTAAAGCAGAGTGATACGAGCTTGTTCACGATGTATAGGCCTACCCAGAGAAACTTAGCATTGCATAATTATTATTTGTCAATCGCCATCTTGTTTACTACGGAAATGGGTTGATCACCGGTGATACATAGAAGCGAAGAAAATGATTCAATCAAATAAAAATCAGTGAAAAAAATATGATTAGAACAAACCAAAACTAATCTATTAAGTGTTGGCCAATCAATCAATCAATCAGTAAGTAAATAGATTAATTGTGAATATTGGCATCCCTAAAATGCTGTAATCTTTATTTTCAGCATGGATTGGACTCAGCGGATGACTATCCTCGGATTCCTTTGGCGACTCGAGTGACGTCTCCATATTTCGCCTACAAGAACAAACCACTCTATGAGTCGGTCAGTAATACGACTCCAAGCTCTCGTGAATAACTTGGTGCTATTCACTTTGCCTTAAAATATATCGTTTTAGCAATTCTGTGCTTAAGGCTATGATTATGGTATTGCTTCTATAGGTGATTAGATAATTGGATCCTATGCTATTCTTTCTGTAGGCATAGCCAATGAACCGATCCAGAGTTAAAATAACAACATCTGGATATAATTCTGAGTTAAAATAACTTCTTCCGGATATAATTTTGTCCTCATTTGTCCATCACAAACAATTAATTTCAATCGCGATTTTTTGGTTCGACTTTAAACAAGCAAATGCGAAACCAAATACCAAACGAAATTAAAAATTTGCGCATATATTTACTCACTGAGAAACTCGAAGTCGTTCCGATCGTTTCGGTTATGGTGGCTTTACATCAATGACAAAAGGCACGCCATAGGTATTGTTTTGTCAATAACTTCAAATTGTGTAAACGTAAACTTCACAATTTCAGGTTCTCTCTCAGACATTTTTCCACATTACTATAATTGAATAGGCCTATGTTGATTTCAGTATCATGTGACTCGCGCGTTAACCAGAATTACCGTTTCTCGTAGATTCCGGTTTCAGTTTCAAGGCGAAGATTTTAGGACAGTTAACGCGAAACTTTTCGAGGTCGTCGGCTCGAGACAGAACAAGACTTTCACTTCAAGACAGTTTCTAAAAATTTGAGGCACTACCGCGAGACCGAGACAGCAGAATTCCGAGACCGAGACACTAAAAAACTGTCTCGAGACGTCTCGATACCATACAACTCTGCTATATGTTTGATTAGATTGTCATGAACTGGGCTATAGATTAAATTGAGATTGGGTCCGATGTAATTGTTTGTATGTGTTTTTGGCAGCTATATGATGACGCTGATGTGATACCGTATCGTCGAGCTAGCTACGTCCCACACCTCAGCAGACCCTACGTGCCGTCGGCCCCAGCGTCCTACTCGACTGGGTCAAGGATTTCGCACTACGGTTACCCGGTAGCCAGGGCACCCTCCGCAAGACTAGCACCCGCCCATTCTGAGGTAAGTGCACGGTTTGGTTGGTCTACAGATGTGGTGGATCAGAAGGGCGTTGTTGGCACAGGGCGACCCCCTCGCCGTCTGATGTTTTCACCGACAACATAGGGTCAATATGCTCATTATAGCTAGGACTATTAAAGGTGTCCGGATGACTGTTGACAGACGAGTACCCTTGCGGAAAAGTTTCTTATGGATCCCATTCAGAATGACCATATAGGACCTATGCCTGGAGCTCTGAAATTGGCATTATAGCGCAGCAGTTGGTATACACGTCACAGGATGTGTCTTAGATTTTAGGCAATATGTAAAAACACCCATTTACGGTTAGAATTAGAGTCAGGGTTAGGGTTAGGGTTAGGGTTAGGGTTAGGGTTAGTGTAGAGTTAGGGTTTTAATTATTACTTATAGGTAAATTACAAATTTATTGACACATTACCTGTATCATATACACGACTAGAATGAAACATCTGAAGCCCTTAGTCACTATATTCACCGTTCTTGTGTTGCAAAGGTTTTAGTGCGCTTAAACTAACACATGAACACATGCACAGTTACCATCCCAAGGATAGAGACTCGGTATCGTATTTACAATGCACGTCCTCTACCAATCGGCAACCACGTCCCAAATTATATTCCATCCATATAACCATTACATTACACTTGTCAACCTATAGGACCTAGTTTCACTTAATAACTTACTTTAGCAAGAGTGCCAAACCTTTTAATCCTATACTTACCATAGCAAGTCCTCCACCTGACTGCAGAGTTCAACAATGTCACGGCGTTACTCACGTATATTGTCGCCTTTCAGTATGAACTTGACCTGGCAACATCGAGGCCTCGTGAGTCCCTGTCGAACCTGCGTCTGAGGGCGTCACTGGCAAGGGACAAGGCCAGTGAGCACAAAACGCTGCTGGGTCGATATCTGCCGGGGGAACACGGACCGGCCATCGGGGTCTCTCACTCCTACAGCGAGGCGTCCAACCGGTAAGAGGTCACAGGGTCGAAATAAGGTTCACATTACAGTAGTCAGGTCCATTCTCTTCAAAGCGAAACATAGGCCTATCGTATTATAAGTTACTTATATTATTTTGGACGCTATTGTTCATATATTGCTATATATAAAAATAAATATACGAATATAAATAATAATGAACGCTATTGTTATTATAAATAATAATGAACGCTATTGTTCATATATTGCTATATATAAAAATAAAAATAGCAGAAGTAGTACTGCTATTTTTATTTTTATTAAAAAAATTATTATTATGGCTATTATCATTATTATTGTTATTATTATTATTATTATTATTATTATTATTATTATTATTATTATTATTATTATTATTATTATTATTATTACTGTTGTATTGTTGTTGTTATTATCATCATCATCGCCACCGCCAATACCACCACCATCACCATCACCCTTATCTTTATCAGCATCATCATCTTCTTCATCATCATCATTATCATCATCATTGTTATTTCCTTTTGTTGTTGTTGTTGTTGTTGTTATTATTTTTTCTGTTTGTTGGTAGTACTTTACCAGTTGTTCAAAGATGGATTTGAACCTGCCACCCTTCAATCGTTGAAAGCAGACTGTTAAACTGCGCTGTGCGATGCTTCAATCTAGTTGCGCCTATCTTATTCTTCTGCCTAGAAACTTTAGTGTTTGCCTGTTGTATTATTTCAGTTCGACTGTTTTTGCTGAACTGACTTTTCTCATCTAAACCACTCCCTTTCTCTAAGAACTTCCACAGCGCTCCGTCCACTGGACATCTTTCATAATCAATTGGGTTCGCCCACGCTCCGCCTACCGCCCACCCACTGAACACCTATCATGATCAATTAGGTCCGCCCACGCTCCGCCCACATTCCGCACATTGGACACATATCATAATCAGTTAGACCCGCCCACTGGACAATATCCAGATCATTTATGTCCAGCAGAGTTGAAGTTTATAAAACTTTTAGCAGAAGTCCCATTTCACCAAACAGCGACTTAAAGAAACATATCCGAACTTTTTCGCTTCCTTTGAAAACAGACCACAAATAAACTGGTCCAATTAAGTCTCCATCTAACAGAACACCAGAAAGAAACAGACCCAGGCCGCGGGAAATCCCACTTCAAAACTCCATCCACTTAATTTTCAATTTCATTTATAGACACCGATGAGACGTTCAGGCCCATTTTATATACGGAGTCTAGAGACCGATCAAAAAATTAATTTCGTAATATGCCCTGCCCACTCCATATTTGGTAAGAAGCTTCACCCCTCCAGCGATTTTCGTAGATGTTGCTTCTTAGTCGGCCAATGCATGAAATTTCTTTCTGCGTCAATGTTTTAACACTAATTGTTCATCTCGTAGTATAACTGATTGCATTATCTGCCTTCTAAAGTAATCTTTGTACACTTTCCCTTTTGCCATAAAGATGACATGCTCGACAAATATGAGACTGAAAATGAAAGAATCTATCAAAACGATAAATGTCTGGCCAATAGATATAAGAGCATGAGCTGTAGAAGGCCATCCAAAGGAAATTCGAAGAGTAGTTAGAATTTCACCAGAATTCAACTGACGGTCTTTGTTCAGAGATCTAACTAGGGCACAGAGAGCTATGACGCGGGTGTCAAAATTGGAATTTATAGCCGAAGATATAGACCATGCAGGCCAAGGGTGATCACAGAGACGGTTGCGATGATGGATTTTGATGGATTTTTGGCAGAGGACCGACGGCAAGAACGGGCAACCCTGGCTGGTCGTCGACTGATTTCAGGGCGACTGGTCCGACCCACATCCCCTCTTCTTCATCCGGGCCATCGACTGCTGCAACAGGAGGAGCTTCATCCTCGGTACAAAGATGCCTTCTACTCTTGTCGTGTTCTCGTTGCCTGTGCTTCGTCCGGTATTGTAAAAATGCGATCTCCGAGGCGGTGGCAGCTCTGTGGAATGGATGGGAGGAGGGAGGGGAAAGTGGGGAGGGATGGGATGGAAAAATGGGTGGGAGAGGTTGGGAGGGAGAATGGGAAAGTGGATTAGAGGGATGGTGCATTGAACTCATGGAAGAACTTGTGGGGACCATTGGTAGACCCAGGATAGAGGGGCGCATGAAGGGCGCAAGGAAGGATGGGCGGGTGTACGGACCGACAGCCGGATGGACAAACAAACGTGGCCACTTGATGGAGAACCTTTGGCAAACTCATCCAAGTTCGTCCAAGAACATTCAAGAAGACTCAAATCCTTGTGACATCATGAATTGTTCTTGATTCAGTGCATGAGTGCGATCTGCTCACGAAAGAATATGGGCTTGAAGTCTGAACGGACTAAGGCTTAAACTGCTATGACTGGACCCTGGGTCCGATGTTGGATTGTTCGTGACGCCATAGGAGCCTTTGATGTTTCGTTTTGTGCTCAAGGTAGCTGGCCAAAAGTGACCATCCATACACACCTGCGTATATATAAGACCCCAGGGCTCGGTTGGTCTAAAAAGAAGTAGGGGTCAACTGAAGAGAATTTTTTGGGAATCTAAAGAAATGCAGGCCGTACTATACATGTATATCAACGCCCTTGTATATCTGAAAATGACGGTTAGACCACCAGATCTCCCCGCTAGTGAATCGGAGCAGAACTCACATTACTCTTATGTTGGGTTCATTATACAGAGCTGCCACTGTCTGATGCAAGACCTAGTCTTCTTGCATCGAATAATAATGATCTAACTTACTTGCTATTTTCAACGTTGAATAACTGTTTACCTACTTACCTACTTGTGTTGAGTTCGTTTTGGCTGGTCATGCAGCGCTTCTTTCGTTTTCTTTCGTTGGGCGCAAGATGGCGTTCTCGTTTGCATGGCTACCGATCTGCATGACGAAACGCAGTGCATGATGGGACACCCCAGACCTGGCGCGCCATAAATTAATGGGCAATGACCCGCTGCCATGCACTGCTCCCCATCTGCCAAGGCAGCTTAGGGGTAACGTATTTGTTTCAACCAGATTCTGAGTAACTGGCAGCTTGGAAAGCGTAGTCCACATCTATTCAATGATATCCTGTCCGATGAATATTGAATTAGGTTTGATTGTAATTTGTAAAAAATTGCAAATAATCGTACGTCGTCATGAATATATCGTCGTCATCTATATTGCAGATGGCTTGATTTGTTTCTTTCAATTCATTGCACCAGAGCGCCCGCTGGTGTTTTTGATTGATGCTGCATGCAGGCATTGTTCTTTTGAAATGACAATGTCACCATTACAATCGTCATTATTTTCATCACGTCAGTCATTACCACCACCATCTGCTATTCTATTTAGCCTGGTACGGAGAGGTACACACTCTAACGAATGTTCTTGAATAGGCTCTATATAAACTATATATTACGTCATTGTTTATGAAATGTCAAAATCACGAAGTTGAAACTTAACAGAAATTTTGACTAAATATATTGAGTGCCTATATATAATCCTTCATGTTCTTTGACTCTTTGTTCTTTAATCGATTGATTTCGCAGCTTCGCTAAACTTCGTGTCTGTTTTGTTTTTAATAATATTCAGAAACCCTTCAAACCCCAGATATCTGAGACACGCCAGAGAGTGAGAGAGCTGCTCTGCAAGAGCAAGAGGGACCCTCACTACTTTGACTAAGGGCCGATGACGTCATCGTCAGCGTCATCCGCAGCGTCAACTGCCACGTCATCATCAACTGTATAAAGAAAAGCGGGACGGGACATTCTGGACTTAAAAGTCACAGCCTTAGAGTTTAAAAGCATGGAGTACCCACGTTTAAAGCCTAGCGTCTCTCGTTATGAAACCTTCACCTGCAGTATTATTCTCAACGAGCTGCCGTTATTAATATATTTTTATAAACGATCATTCGGTTGACTGTATTGCTAGCGCATTTAAGCACGATTAGTCCGTTGTTACTGCTTTGTTAATTGAGTATTAATTGATTATTGATTGATTATTAATCTCCTGCAACGCGTCTTAGATGCCAGAGGAACGAGCGATTTAGTTTATAGCGGCTTCTTAACGGTTGTTTCATATAAACTTGCAAAGCCCGTGACTCGCATGTGTGTTAGGACTTCTTTCAAACCTCTTAACCATTCTAAAATTAGCTTTATCACGGTAACAACAATTTTACTAAATTCATTCCAATATTACCAAATTGCAACTTAGTAAGCCTCTACAATAACACTCATTGTTTGCATACCATCAGCCCTCGGGCTTTCCATTCGAAACTCATGTCTCACTTTTTCGAGACCTCTTACCGAGAGACTCACCCAATCAGTCACCCTCCAATCCTCGACCAAAGCGACATCCCGTTAGCAGCATCTCTGCCTCCTCTGACCCTCTGGAAGCCGGACTCCTATCTTCGTTGGACCATTATTCGGACAACTACTTTGATTCTACGCAATGCTCATGAATAAGCTGGTACCCCTGCGCTTGGCTTTCGAGTGGCGCTTTAGTATAGTTTGACGATTACGGTTAGGAGTATTTAAACATCATTATACACACACGCACACATATCTACCTATACGTATGCATTATTAGATTGAACATCATGGTCATTAATAGCTACATTTAGCACAATTTTATCATAATTAGCTAAGGGCAGAACTCCTATCAACAGTTCCAATGTCCGTCGTACATAGGTCTACATTGGTCTAGTATGCACCCGTCTACGTATCTCTTTCAATCTAATCTGTCTTACCTGTATGTATGTATGTATGTATGTATGTATGTATGTATGTATGTATGTATGTATGTAAGTATGTATGTATGTAAGTATGTATGTATGTATGTAAGTATGTATGTATGTATGTATGTATGTATGTATGTATGTATGTATGCATGCATGTATGTATGTATGTATGTATGTATGTATGTATGTATGTATGTATGTATGTATGTATGTATGTATGTATGTATGTATGTATGTATGTATGTCTATCGATCTGTTTATCTACCTGCATGACTGTCCTTTTGTCTATGACTCTATGTGTTGACCATTCAATGATTAACATGCGCAATGCTCTATCCCAATATAAATAACTGGACCAGTTTTATATTCAAGTTTACTTGTCGTTAAGAATGGCAATAGCTTCGAAAGCCAGTCACGTGTGCGCTGATCAGAACGCAGGATAAAATGCATAAGCCAGGGTCAAGGTCAAGTGAGACAGCTAAGCTCATGTCTCCTATAAAATAATTAATCTAGTTAATTATTGCACAAACAACATCGTCGACCTTAGTGCCGTATACGAAGCGTTTAGTGTTTTAGGAGGTGATGAACCTTATCAAAATTGTTTGAAGAGCTTAATAAAGTGTCTAAGTCTGAGGTTAGAGACAACTTCTCAATTTTCCATGCAGTCATGCGTCTTAATCGTTGTGTTAGAATGTAATTAACTAAGTAGACTATGCCGATTAGGACGATAATTAATTGAGACAACCAGATGGTTTTGTATCACGAAAAGTCGCATTTATAGTGTGAATTCAAAACATGATTGATGTCACATTCCTCGTTTCGAATAAGACTCAAGCACAGCTCGCACTCTTATAGAGTCAGTCCAAAGTTTGGATAAAGGGGAGGGCGACGCTAATTATCTTTGCTATAGTTCAGTGTCATTAAACTATCATCAACCTATACAAACAAACTCCATAACTGTCCGCAATCTGGCAGTGCCAGTCCATAAGGAAGGAGGGCGACGCTAATTTTCTCTGTTATCACGCAGTGTCTTTAAACTGCAGCTACTACGTAGTCTTATTCGTTGCAAAAGTATTTGTGCAAGTCAACGAAGATATAGCGAAACATGTAATTGAGTGCATGCTGGCTGATTGGTTGAAATTATGTTGGCTGATCATGTGATCAAAGCAGTCTAATTCCAGGAATGGATCAATGTATCGTCACATAATCAAGTGATCTGGGTCAGGAGATCAATCGAAATATGTAGTCTGATGATCACATGACCGAACGAATGATCATACATATGATCGAAGGAATTATCACATAATCGAAGGAATTAACACGTGGTCGAAGGAATTATCACATGATCG
This sequence comes from Bimastos eiseni, assembly GCA_959347315.1. Classification (NCBI taxonomy): domain Eukaryota; kingdom Metazoa; phylum Annelida; class Clitellata; order Crassiclitellata; family Lumbricidae; genus Bimastos; species Bimastos eiseni. The sequence continues at coordinate 31,808,936 of OY365815.1, forward strand.
AAGGAATGATCATATGGTCGAAAGAATGATCATATGATGAAAAGAATGATCATATGATCGAAATGATCTCATTCTCTGGACGGACTTGTGCTCCGGTGATTCTATGATCAGATCGAATTCCATCTCGGCAGTGTTTGTATCGTAATTTTCTTTAACAATTCTTCTATGATCACAGGGAATCACCTTTGGTGATAGGTCGAAATGTCTTCTAATGATCATAGCACACTCTTGGCAATAGATCATCTCTTCCTCTGACGATCTTAAGATCGAAGCGCATTGCCTCTCCCATGATCAGAGCGAATTCCTTCTTGGCATGGGGTCTATGTCTCCCTTTACGATCAGCTGGTGGTCTTCCGTGAGCGATGCATGAACGCTGCGGCAATTCACTTCCCTTGGTAGCTTAACTAAAACACGAAACGACTGCCGCACAGAATTATGGGAATTTTGATAGCTCTGTCCCGTTTCGCCATCTATCGCCTGGAGCGACTGCGATCGCTTGCGACCAATGACAACCAACTGGCTGTCGACCGTTCTGACAATGACGTCATCGAACCGGAAGTCTTCGGGAATGTGCAGCACGACTGTTAGTTCGAGGCTGGCCTCGTTGCAACGTATAATTGGGACGAAGGTATTGCCGGTCATGCCGAAGTTCTCGCTTGATGAAGATGGCGATTGTCGCCGGATGTGGAGTTGTCCGTTTCCGGTAAGGTTGCACAGTAGCGAACCAGAAATTAGGTCATCTGACAGCAGCGAATCGTAGAGGATGTTGTCACCTAAACCGGAAATGGCTTCGACCGTTAAGTGACGACTATCGCGGACTGCTACCACTAGGTCTTCGATGTTTCTGGATCCAACCTCAACCTGAATGGGATGCAGCTCTGGTTGATCGTCTTCTGTCTGACGGCAAGTGACCCTTTGATCTTCGTCTACGTGAAGGCGGGTGTCCCTTTGATATTCCTCTGCGTTAGGGCTGATGTCCATTTCATCATCATCTGCGTCAGGGTGATTAACCTTTTGATCCTCCTCGACCTGAAAGCGGGTGTTTCTTTGATCCTCCATTGTTTTAAGGCGGCAATCGCTTTCATCTTCCAGTGTATATAGGCGGCTCTCTTTTGCTTCGTTCTTCGAATGAAGTCGTATGTTCCTTTGATCTTTGTCCACCTGGAGACTTATCTCTCTTTCATCGTCTCCCATCTGAAACCGAACGCGCCTTTGACGTGTCCTCGCCTTCCTTTGATTGTCCTTATCCTCCTCCGCGCTTCCATGGCTCCTCGCCGCCAGAGCGGTGTTGGTGGCCAGCCGGGCGGCTTCCCACATCAGACCGGAAGTGCGGGGTTTTTCCACTACCGTCAGCGACCTCTGACGACAACGACAGATATCGATGAGCCTACTATTTAGCTCCTCCTGGGTCTCTATGTGCCGCACAAAAATCGCTCTCCCTCTTCTGCTCCTAAACGACACCTCGTCACTATGACGACGATGGTCGATTTTGCCATAGCAACCACTGTCATTGTAACCATGGCAACTGCTGTCGTTATGGAGACCTCTCTCTGTTCGCCGTACCACCTCGGCAAAATTTTGTGGTGGTGAAGGATTCGAAATGGTGGGCGATAGGGTGAGGTCCAGCTGAGCGGATCGACGGTTCGGGTCGCGTACGGTTCTTGGGCCGCAGATCTGTTCCAGGCCGCGGACGAGATCGCCCATCATCTCCTCCCAGTTTCGCGAGGTTCTGCGCTGCACGGTAGCGTCTTCTTGCGGTGAGCCGGGAGCGGATCTCGCTACAATGGGAAGTCCGTGGAATAGCTGATTCGGAGACTGAAAAAGCGGACGAGTTGTCATCTTGCTAGGCTTCGTGGGTTTCGTTCGTTACGCTTCGAGGTTCCGGATGTCGCTGAAACGGAAATTCATTCACGTATTCATTCATTACGAAGATTTTATAACACCTCTTTAAGGCTAGTGCTCAGGAGCACTCCTGACCCCGGCACGGCTAAAACGAGCAGTTTTGAGGCGATTATACGAAAAGAATCTGAGTGGACCCTGGGGGACAAGCGCAACGCCAACGGGAGTGTGTTCCATAGCGATAGGCTGACCACTGAGAAGGCACGATTTTATTTAGTAGTTGTTCGGGCAAATGGGACAATTAAATGAAATGATAAAAGAGTAAGCATGCAGCTTATGTCCTCATTTTGTAACCTTGTGACATCGGATGAGTTCTGAGCCCTACCTCGGCGAAAATAAACAGGTTTATAACTTTACACACATTGAACAGTGGTTTAGCACAATTAACCTAACTGAAAGCAAACAATGTAACCAGCAAAAATTTCTACTTCTGAGTTTCTTTAGGTTTTTCATAAACCTGAAAACCAAGGTTTTTTAATCAAATTCAAAAGCCCTGGCACACAGTGACCTCGATGTGTCATTGGATTTCGTGATGCATTTTATTTCCAACTCTTTCCTTATTGTCACGATCCGATTCTATGCTGACAATTGATAGATTTGGTTCTGTACTTTTTACGGGCCATATTTGGACCACGGATATTATTTTAGAATGAGCAAGGTTTATATCAAGGGTTACATGGTCTCTTTCTTCTGGTTGCTTTCCTTGCATACTCACTATCCAGTTGTGGAAACAATTAGCGCATCCCCCTGTGATCAAAGCTGGAGTTGGTACACGAAATATTAGGAAGTAAGGAGTATATTTCCACCACTGTATACATAGAGCCCCATTTACATTTGTGTGGCACGGTAACCGATTGGTTAGAGCGGTCGGCCCGTAACGCTCAGTGTGCGCTGAGTGAGCGGGTTCGACCCTCGTCTGAGGCATCGGTCACTGTGTAGGGACCTTGAGCAAAAGTCCTTTGCGCGCAATTGCTCTGCAGTACAACTGCAGTTGCGCCATCGAGACGTGTGCACTTCTGAGTAAAAAATTTTGGAAGAAGGGTGATATGAAATTTCAGAATAAAATATTAAAAACATTTGGACGAAATATACCAGATGGGCGCTTATAGAGTTAAGCAAGTGAACAACAAATGTCGAAAGAGCTACGTGTACTTAGTTTGTGTATGGACAAAACATGGTCAAATCGACCTACCTGAATTTAACAAACAGATACTAACTTCTATAATAAAGCGTCTTTCACACAGATGATGTCGTTTAAACACACAGTCGAAATCTGTCCGAAGATCAATAATATAGGCTAATATTATCGTGAATGTCAATTGCTTTTATGTATAGGCTCTGTTTAAATATCTACAACTTGCGTGAAAAGCTAACGTCAATGTAGACTCACGTTATCTGAAATTCCTTACGCCTGTACGCCTTTTATACCTGAGCATACCTGAACGAACGACGATACTCGCCTAATCTTAGTCTATTGATCTCGAGAAACGTAACTGCATGCGGCCAACCTTGGACGACCGACCTTTTCGCCTTAGCTGTTTGAACTCTCTTTGTCGGGATAATTTATGCAGCTATTCCGTCGAGAAAAAGTCCGGCCTTTGTATTTTGTATGCAAGACATCGTCTTTTGAGGGGCTTTTTATAATATATATATTTATATACAGGCGGTTAGGAGCTGAAGAAGAAGAGACATTTGTGACAACAAGATGACCATATACTAGATCATAATCGACGATTGTAAACAGCTCAGTCATGACCTTTACAATTATATACACCCAACATGCAGTAAACACGAATACAGTTCACACACACACACACTCACACACACACACATAATCTATACACCTTATAAAAATATCTGCATGTAGACACAATATTATATAAAATATATAGTATAATTACATAGTCTATATATACCTTGCCTTCTATATTATCTACGCACACAAACACACATGTATGTATATATATAACATATATATGTGTGTGTATGTGTATGTGTGTTTGTGTATGTGTGTATGTGTGTATGTGTATGTGTGTATGTGTACACATTATACATAAAACATGCATATACATACATACATGTCTTTGTGTTGCATTTGTAAATGTTTTTAAATGATTCTTTTAACTTTATAGAGCAGGACTGTTAAGTATTTTTTACCGGTTCACTCGTAAGTAGTTGTATGCGTGCAAGAACTTCTAAATACACATATTACCGTGGGTGTGTTTGCAAAGAATTTATGGTGTGTGGGTGTCTGTGTGTGTGTGTGTGTGTGTGTGTGTGTGTGTGTGTGTGTGTGTGTGTGTGTGTGTCTGTGTGTGTGTGTCTGTGTGTGTGTGTGTGCTCAAGTGCATCAAGGAAATAAAAGCTATGAGATCGTCAATCATCGCCTCGTTGACCTTCGTCCGTCAGTTGTTTGGTTCCTTCTCACTCAACTTTCCTTTTTGCAACAGATAATAAAGCTGACTTTATTACAAACGTGGACCAATTTCAACACCAGCGATACATTTACCCGCACGCACACACGTATACACACATTCACCTAAGCACACATCTACACACACCCCTAATCAAACTTGCATATCTACACACTGCAACACACATAAACTCACGTAAGTTCTCGCACATTGCAAAGCATATACTAGAATATTTATGTACCTGCACCGTCTTATATATATGTATATATATTTATATATATAGTACATATATATATGTATATATATATATTGCCATATATCATAAGAAACTTGCAAAAATAAGTCATGCGGGCATATTTCATGTAGGGCTACACTTAATTATAAAATGTATATCATACATCGTAACTTGTATGCATATGAGTGGACTTTGATGTTCTTGAAACTGATATGCATATTATCATATCTTGCAAGTCCCTGGATTATGAATAATTGACATAATTATACGATTTGCATATATATATATATATATATATATATATATATATATATCTTATTCGTGTGTTATCAGTAATTTGATCATGAATACAATGTTTAATTGTGTTGCATAGTTCTGTATTCAAACGTTTATAAAGTACCTCTATAGACCTAAAATTATCGTAGGGTGAGCCGTTCATAGATGCAAGAGCTAATAGTAGATATATATACGCTATATAAATTTGGCTTAATTGTGTTGGGTCGAGACCACCTCTGGTCACTCTCTCCGTTGAAGTGCATGGCGTTGTGTCAATTTTTAATTGCTGACAACACTCTCAGAGGGGAAGAGAGTATGTATGCGATGAGTCAATGAGAAAATGATGCTAGGAAGTAGGCTTTAGGCCTGTTGTGCGTCCTCTACTTGTGAGTAGTCACGAGTCACCTTTCAAGGAGGTTACAAGGACGCCAAACATTGGGGTCTTAGATATCTTAAGGGAAGTGCCTTATAAGATGACTTTAAAAGGCTTCTTGAGACTTTAAAATGTCCAAGTTTGCAAAACATGTTGTCGTGCAGACAGCGCATGGCGTCGCTATAGGATTAGAGGTTAGAAGAGGCAGATTGGACCTGATGGGGAGGGGTGGATATATGGGCTATGCTATATCTCCTCCCTAATTTCAAGATTTTTTGTAAATAACAATAGCATTAATCATTTGTTTGTGACGTTGCAGTCATGATCATAAAAAAGTGGTTCTATTGAATGCGGAAAGTCACCGGCTATTACAATGCATCATAGGCTAATGTAATTTTTAGCAACGAATATCACGCAGGAAACTTCAGCCTCCGCAGAATGGCTACGCGGCGGCTAAGGTTATTTTTCAATGGGAAAGAAACTGAGATAAGGCACTCGCCTCTGAGCCTCAATGGTATCGACTGCCAACATGACTCCTTGTAAGTTCAACTGCAATCAATCAATCAATCAATTTTCGTTTATTGAGATATCATGCTGGCAAAAGCGCAGCTAGTTACAATGGCTATGATAAATATAGACTAATATTTAGACAGTATATAACAGTTACCGGTACGCCGAATCAGAAAATCATTTAGTTTGAGATTTGGTCAGTTCATTTATGTTAGTAGGCCTACATGTTATGTACAATGCTCTAGGCATAAAATTTAGAATGTCTTTATCCGGTAAAATAAAGTCATGACTCCAGGTCGGAGCTCGTAACCACTCAATCATTACGGTCGATGTTTAGACGGTAGGCCTAGGCTAACCGATAGATAACATGCTGGTCATCAAATCGTGCAACATCATTAGGTCGAAGTAAGTTGTGCAGTTCGCTATAGTCACTGTGCTTGTCCCAGTCACATCTCGAGTTCATTTAAAATTGGATTTAGGTTCAACTTAGACAATTCGATTTGTTGAGTAACATGATAAACTATGTGATAAACTATGTGATAAACTATGTGATAAACTATGGGCCACAGATAGTCCTATTCTGCCGTATTATAGGCCTATACTTTGAGGTGTGTAGGCCCCTATAGCGTCGGATAAGTTCTTAGGGATGTTGTAGTCCTGGTGTATTTTAGCTTCTGAACCAGTGATGAGCTGTCAGTTCAGTCGGGCAGTGTACCCTGAGTGAGCAAAGAAGATACTGCGGGTTAACTGGTTTCAAAACAATATAGGGGCTAGTACTCGCAGTCTATACGGTCATTACCGTTGTCCATCTATCCAGGAGGGGAAGGAGCGAAGCAGTATAGGTCCTACATTTTGTCATCAATCGAACTTCTAATAATGCATGCTATTTTCACCGATCCAGCTGCCATTCAGGCGTATTTCTCTTCGTCCATCCAGCTTCTAATTAAGTATATTTATTTTCATCAACCCAGCTTCCATTTAGGTTGAATTTCTTTTTAATCAATCGGGTTTTTTGCTCGCGTAGGCTACATCGATTCCCCGTCCGTCGTAACGACATTCTCGCATCAATCAGGCATGATATTTTCACCGATCCAGCTTCCATGTCAGCATAGTTTCTTTCATCAATCCAGTTTCTACTTGCGCATTAAGCTTTTTCATCTATCCCGTCTCCATTTGAGCTACAGTTGTCAGTTCGACATCTATTCACGCCAGATAACTAGGCTTAAATACGCAAATTTTTCTGATGAAACTTTTGTGGAATAAAATACAGACCTACGCTAAGCTACAGGATTACCGAAAAATTGATGGAACCGAGCCTGATGATGATGATCTTTCGTAACGAGAGGCCTAATCTCCAAATATCTAAGCGCCATTCGAATAAAGTAGAGAAGGGCACTAGCTTATTCACGAACGCTGAGTCAAGTCAGAGGGAATTCAAAATCAGATTGCCATATGGTTCAGATCGAGAAATAAGCCAGCGCAGCTGCAAAGGCGAGTGTCGTTTATATTAGGCCCAAACAATTAGAAGGCATATGATTGAATGCAATAAAAGAACAAGAAATTTATACAATATTTTAGAAACGAAAATTGCAAATAATTTTTATGAAATGCATGCAGCTATTTAAACACGTAAAAACGTTACAAAAGTTATCAGTTAACAGCTCATTCTATATATGTAGATGGCCATCTGGCGAATGAAATGAACTAAAGCTTCATTGATTTTCATTATCACAATAGCGCAACGCAAATAATTCCGAACACCAGAATAAAACGCTTTCTGTAATAAATTTCCTTTATAAATTGACTACATTACAAATACTCTGATTGCATCAACATTGCAAGTGTAACCTATACATTCAGATATAATGTTTAAGTAACTCATTACGTGGATCCTCGATAGTATAGTGGTGAGTATCCCCGCCTGTCACGCGGGAGACCGGGGTTCAATTCCCCGTCGGGGAGACCAACGTTTTTAATTAATGCTGCATTAATTTCCCATTTCTCAAGTAAGTTGTAAATTATCTTCGTTACAATCATACGTTGATATACGTTATTATAAGCACTGCTGTTACCAACCAACAGTTTTGGTCAGGGACCGTTCATCAGTCGTTCCTATGAGACAAACCAAAAACTAGCAGATGTAATTGTGGAATAAGCGCAAAAAGATGGGTTTTAGTTTAAAACATCGTCTTTAAATTAAATATGGATTCGTATAGATATAGAGTATTGTATAAATTGCATAAACTTCTCAAGACTATGCTCTTTAGCCGGGTCTAGGTCGGGAGCATCTCTGCCAGCCTGACTCTCTGGATTTTTACCCCTCTGGCTATCGCTTCTGTTTTGATTAAGCGCCTGTGAATAAGCTGGTTCCCGCGACTTGGCTTTTGCGTGCGCTGTAGAAATGCCAAGATTACGATTACGGTCGAAAGTTATCTAAGAGGGGCGCTACAAAAATAACCAAGGTAGGATAATGGACATAGTCCTAAATATGCGCACGATGGCGTATTGCAGCATAAATTTTGCGCTTCATTGCACAGGGTTAGGAACTCCACCACTGCTCATACTTTGCAGTGCCAGTCCTAAGATAAGATAGCGGAGGCGCTGAATCCGACGTCAATGACATTAGTCGCTACGATACCTCTATTATATAATTTCCAGTGACAGCGACGCATTATCAACTTCTTTTTCCATCCTAGTTACAGTACGTGTATTTCGCTTCTTAATACAATGTCACAGGAATACATTATTTGCTCAAACAGTAGGCCCTATTCTATAATTAATACATCTGTTCAAATCATAATTGCTCTTTCAATTAAGGTTTTCTTGAATTATGTATTTTTGGCAACAGCTTTTTTACAAAACAACGTCAACGATTTGATCCGCTGTAATTTCACAGTCGAGTTTGCAGCCAAGCATTCAGAATAAAGAATTTCGATCTGGAATAGTTAACTTCATCCATATCGTTGTAAAATATTGATGGATGTTGTTAACATAATCTGCTATTAAAAGTTAACGTATCCGCCAAGAACCAACCAAAGAGTGTTGAGATCGATTATCTAATGCCACGTGCTAAAACAAAAGTATACTCGTAAAAGTGCAGTCTTCAATTAGCGTAGTGGCACAATGTAGTAATAGGCTTATGAAAACGCAACAGGTATAATCGTTTGCAGAAATAACCAGTTTGATAAGGATTCGGTTTTTGTATTGAGTCGTTAAACTGATGCTAATGCAGGACTACTCAGTTAATTCTTTTAATGCTTCAATTTTGATAATATGAACCAATTTTATTTAGTAATAAGTTTGTTAAAAAACAGTGGGTTTGTCAGAAGTGGGATTTGAACCCACGCCCAGAGAACTGGACTGCGACCTGAACGCAGCGCCTTAGACCGCTCGGCCATCCTGACCTACGCTTAACAACGCCTACAATTTGCAATTTACACTTACGTACTAATATTAATTCACGATTACTTCTTAAACTAAAGATTTATTCATTGTGAGGCTGTGGTCATAACGCTCTATTGTCATCCTCTAATATCTTTCAGTATTTTTGGCTTCATTCTAAAGACTACCTACAGCTTGATCATTAACCTGGCTTATAAATTGAAAAAAATAACATGGGCTTTTGTTGTAATAACTTTACAAGCCTGGTTTTGATATTAGTTCTGATCTCTGTTGATAGGAGTGTCACCTTAAAATTAAATAAACAAGACGAAACAATGATGAACAACATCGATTAAAAACGTTGGTCTCCCCGACGGGGAATTGAACCCCGGTCTCCCGCGTGACAGGCGGGGATACTCACCACTATACTATCGAGGATCCACGTTTAACGTTGGATTGTATCCGGAGTTTAACGACCGCTTTTGACAACAATGGCGGTTGAAGTCGGCAGAAATTTGCTTGGCATATTGCAGCACTTACAGCTCTGCCGAAGTGTAACCAGAGTTGTATGGTCTCGAGACAGTGTCTTGGTCTCGAGACGTCGCGAGACAATTTTTTAGTGTCTCGGTCTCGGAAACCTGCTGTCTCGAACTTTTAGAAACTGTCTTGAAGTGAAAGTCTTGTTCTGTCTCGAACAAGCGGTCTCAAGAAGTTTCGCGTTAACGGTCTTAAAATCTTGCGCTAGACACTGAAACCGGAATCTACGAGAAACGGTAGGCCTAATTCTGGTGAACGCGCGAGTCACATGATACTGAAACCTATTCAATTGCCTTAAACTGGAAAACGTCTGAGAGAGAACCTGAAATTGTGAAGCTTCCTTTTACATAATTTGAAGTTATTAACAAACAAATAACATGTCTTTTGTTTACATTTGTAGATCATGTCTGTGACTACCGGAAGTTCCAGCGTCTAATCCCAAGCCCCATCTGTTGCACGGTTGGATTGAGTACAAGCACACATCGATGAGGGTCATCGATGGGTGCTTGTAATGAGTACAACTGTCCAAAGATCTGTTGTAAAAACGTATATTTGTCAGAAGTGGGATTTGAACCCACGCCCAGAGAACTGGACTGCGACCTGAACGCAGCGCCTTAGACCGCTCGGCCATCCTGACCAACGTTTAACTTCGCTTACTATCCACACTTACGTACTAATATAAATTCCCGATTACTTCTTAAATTAATTTTTTTTATTGTGACCTACGTTCAACAATGCTTACAATTAACATTTCACACTTAAGCTTACGTACTGAATCTTCTGATATCTTTGTCTGTAGCTTTTGTATTGTTTCGGTCCATCCATTGCTTAATGGGCGTATGATGATTTTTTGCTGCTGTTCTTGAAATGGATAAAGGCAATTTATCAGCTGAGTCACTATTAAAGTGCTAACTAACATTGTATTGTGGTAAAAATTTCAAATTGTGTAACACAATTATGTCGATTTTATGTTTTTTAACGTGCTTATAGACTGGGGTGGGGTAGGGATAGGCAGCATATCAGTTGTATAATACAGGGGTGGGGTGGTCACAGCTTCTGTTTTATAACGTTATTAGGGGTAGGGGTGGTTCAACAATTGGTGTTTATGCGCTATATAATATGTGAGCGGCCACTAAGGAAATGGAACGATTGCGCCATCTGTCAGATAAAAGAGGGTCCCGAAAAACCCATGGTTTTACTTTAACTTGTTTTGGCATCGATGTGACGAGAAACGTAAGTTAGTTATAGACAGGATTTGTATTTATATCAATGAATGTTTTAGATGAAACAGATTAATTAATGACTTCTGAAGTGGAAACAGCAGAAAAATTTATGTTGAAAGTAATTCATTAAGGTCATTTTCTCTTCCCTAAACGCATCACTGACCACTTATCCAAACAAAGAAATGTTACGGAGAATAAATTAAAAACGTTGGTCTCCCCGACGGGGAATTGAACCCCGGTCTCCCGCGTGACAGGCGGGGATACTCACCACTATACTATCGAGGATCCACGTTTGTCTAGCAACAACCATTTTGAAGAATCTGTTGCACTAGTAGTCATGGGCCAATTATAACGACAACGTAATCGTAATAGTTGAAAACGACTACAGTCTGATTCGAAAGAAATGTGTCATCTATCAATATACATGGTTTTATGTGCAGCTATTTCTATATTTATATTTAATTGATAAAACGTTATGATTGAACTGAATATTGTCATTTTAACGCATTAACGTTCAATCTATTGATACTCGTTCAATTTATAGGACAGGCCACGTGTATTCGTAAATTATGACATTGATAGATTAAAATACTATAATATTGGAACAATTGGCTATAGACTAAAACGAAAAGTAACCGCAGGTGGTCACCGTATAAAAATTAAAAAATTAAAAACGTTGGTCTCCCCGACGGGGAATTGAACCCCGGTCTCCCGCGTGACAGGCGGGGATACTCACCACTATACTATCGAGGATCCACGTTTGCGCTTTGCAAACTGGACGTTCCATTTTGAAGAATCTGTTGCATATGGTAGCCAAGGGCTAATTGTACAATTATGCGAAGTTTGCAAACTGTCATGGAAGTGATAAAAGGTGAGTTCTAAGCCAAGTTATTGATCGTTAACTATGATTCTGGGCGTTGGCCTAAACACTAAAATCACACACCGTGGCAGCAGCAGTCACCAATTGAGTAAGCTATGGATATAATAATGTTAAAATGTCGGCTGCCCCGGGTGAGGATCGAACTCACAACCTCCGCATCTCTCATAAGCACGCCATGTCCTTTCGGACTACTGTCATTATAAGTACGGCGCGCTAACCGATTGCGCCACCGGGGCAACTGATATACGAGCATTCTTTTACCGTCAGTAAATATGGACCGATGTCACTTTTATTTAATAATATAATGGCTGGATAAATCAACTAGCAATGTGTCACTTAGCTTTATGTGTGGCTGCCAAGGTTTATTAATATTATTGGCGTTGTGCAGGTGGCCCAATGAATTAATGGGAAGAATGCATAACGTAATCGTAAATGGTAAACCTCTAAAGAAACAAGCGCAGGGCACCAACTTATTCGCGAGCGATATCGCCGCATGAGACAGCTTAGTCAAACAGAGACAGAGAGCAAACATGCACACAGAGACAGACAGACAGAGACAGACAGTGATAGAGATAAAGAGATCGACACTCTGATAGGAAGATAGACAGACAGGAATTCAAACATACCAAGACAGGCATATTAACACACACAGAGAGAGAGTGACAGAAACAGACAGAGACAGACATATAGACATATATAAACAGAGACAGAGTGTCCTAGAGAGATTGTCCATCGATTAAACCGGAAGTTCTTCCAAATCCCTTTCCGTTTCTCTGGTCCTCTGTCGGTCGCAGTTCGTGTAAAACAAAGACGCTCGATCTCTCTTCAGACGGAGGGCGCCCACTTAATTCCGTCACAAATCCCTCCGATTTTCCCGGTCGCCAATCTCTGATCCTTCTCCCGCTTCCCTGCCGTCCGTTGATAAGGGCGCCCTTTCCCGATCGTTTCGCAATCCGTCCGGGCGTCGACGTGAGGGCTATCGGGCGGCCGATCGGAGCAGCGACCGCGGCCGGGCCTCCCTCGCAGATCGCCCGATCTTCGAGCTGGGGCAGAGCGAGTTGTTAAAGTGTCTATCGACGTGGCAATAGGTCATCACATAAAATGTTTATCAACGCCTCCTATGAATAGAATCTATCGGGGTCGGACCGGCCGCGGTCGCCCTATCGCCCGGCTAATATCGGGCGCTGGTCTCGGCGGGCAGGTCGGTCGGTCGGGTCCTGCGGGGACGGACCGACGATGGCCGGGCGGCGGAGACGGGCGGTGGGTCCGTGATGACATCCCGATAAGGGGGCGTTGACCACCAGGGACGATGTGGTCAATTTCCACAGCACTTGTTCGCAGGTCGGTGGTGGTGGAGGAGGAGGCGTAGATGGAGAAGGAGGAGGAGGAGAAGGAGAAGGAGGAGAAGGGGAGGAGGAGGAGGAGGAGAAGGAGATGGAGGAGGAAATGGAGGAAGTGGAGGACTGAGGTGTATGTGTTTCCTTTTAATGAGAAAATATTTCAGACAGAACACATCCTTTTGCATATACAATGTTGCAGAGGAGGACGAGGATTAGGATGAGGTGCAGGATAAAATAGAGGAATGGAGGAGGAGGAGGAGGAGGAGGAGGAGGAGGAAGAGAAGGATAGAAGGATGGGTCAAAGGAGGAGGAAGTTGGGAGGAGATGGAGGAAGATGAGGAGAGGAAAAGGAGGAGGAGAAGGATGGGTCAAAGGAGGAGGAAGTCGGGGAGGAGAAAGAGATGAAGAGAGAGAAGAAAAGGAGAATTAGGAGGGGAAGAAGTAAAAAAGGAAGAGCTATAGGAGTGGAGGAGAAGTAATAGGAGTTGATATGGAGAGGAGGAGAGGGAGATGGAGGAAGCAGAGAAATAGAGGAGTACGAGGAGGAGGAGGGGGAGGAAGAGGAATTAGAGAACGATCAGAAGGACGAAGATGATGATGTGAAGGGGTTTGAAGAGAAAGAGAAGAAGGTTTCTCCTCCTTTTATTCGGCCTACGAAAAGAGAGCGATTGAGAGAATGAGGCAAAGGAGGAGGAGGAGGAGGAGGAGGAGGAGAAGATGGTTGTCCCTTTTCCTCCTGGGAATAGGATAAAGGATTTGGAAGCGGAGGGGAACACGAGAGGGAGAAGGAGGAGAAGAAGGGGAAGTGATAGGTCAATAAGTCGGTCATTCAGCCATTAGTCGATTAGTCGGAAAGTACCATGACGGAGAAGGCAGCAATCGAAGCTCTCACTGTACAACCCTTATTCGAATCGTACCTAGACATTCTGCAGAGACCACTAACTCTGGACCGTCACGATAACAATGCATGCATACGGTCAATGCACTTAGCTTTTCGTCAATTCATTGATTCTTTAAGTTGCGACAATTGTAAGTCATGTCATGTCACGTGACATCTTCATCGTCGCTTCGCGAGGGTTGACCACATGAATGACGAAGTGCTGCCCAGCGCTTTCTGTCTTTTAAGTCCCCAACATTAAAAATGTCAATTTCTTCTGCGACCTTGTTACTCTTAGCGCATTGGCCTAATTATAACAACTGATGAACTCGTTCGGGTAAAGCAGGCTTCGCTATCCGTTTTCATGATTTGGGACTCCGAAAGGATAATATGAGGGGCGACGCAGAGATGGAGGGAGGAGAAGGAGGGATGGAGAGTGAGAGATAAAGACAGACAGACAAACAGCCAGATATGCAGACAGAGAGATAGAGACAGATACAGAGACACAGAGAGACAGACAGACAGACAGATACAGAGATACATAGACACACAGAGAGAGAGAGAGAGAGAGAGAGAGAGAGAGAGAGAGAGAGATAGAGAGAGGGCGAGAGAGAGAGAGAGAGAGAGAGAGAGAGAGAGAGAGAGAGAGAGAGAGAGAGAGAGAGAGACAGCTGACCCGTCGAATACAAATGAAGACTTCTAACTCGATCGACGAACCATTGCAGGAAATTAAATTACGCTCGGTGACTGTGCGGCGACGGACCGACGAGAGGCAGCGAGCCTCGCCGGCCGCCGCCCCTCTCTCGGCCGGAGGAAGAGGGGGTCCGTGAAGAGGGGGTCCGTGGCGGCTGATACGGTCGGTCTGACGGGTCGAGGGCCGATATTTCACGGCAAATTGGTCGGGTCGGAGTTTGACGCGAAGGCATCCCGACGGATGCGATAATGCGTGAATTTTCGAGCGAGAGCCGACACGTCGAATGCAGCGTTCCCTGAAATTGTCCCCGGCCGTTGACTGGGCACCCTCTCGCCTCCCCTCTGGGCGCTGGAACGGCCAATGGAGCGCCCTATTAGGCAGGTGTCTCAAACGATCTGTTCCTTCACGCTTCCCCGGTCGAAGGCGGGTCGCGATGGTCAACCGGGTGTCCGGTCGATGTCTAGTTGGGCGCCCGACGAGCGATGACCGCAGCTCGGACATGGATGACCGCGGAGCGTCGCTGGCCCGTGCATGTGGGGGTTGGGGGCAAGGCAATGGTTCGCTTGGGGTCCAGTGCGGTTTATGGGGCATGCGAAGACGGGTAAGATCAAGAAGGAGGTCGAAAGGGCGGAAATGGGAGAGACATTGGGGTGAAATGGGGTGAGGTTCTGAGGGCGGTGGGTCGTGGAGGGTGGGTACATGTGGAATGGAATCGAGGCAGAGGGGTTGAGAATGGAGAGAAGATGGGAGAGGTGCGGAGAATCGGATGGAAGAGGAGCAGCAGGCGAAGGAAAGCGAGAGGAAGAAGAAGGGGAAAAGAGAAGGAGTACGACAACGAAACGCTGCTTTAGATGAAGTCCAGAGTCGCATTTTTTAGTCATACGATATTGGACAAAGGCTAAAGACAACACATGCGAGCCTAACTGAAGTACTCAACAACCCTGTCGGAAGCATACACGACCGAATGATATTTAGTGTTCTACAAGTGCAAGTAGGATCATGTAAAAAGATGTTCTTGAAGGAAACTCTCACTTCCATGTGCTGTTTTGTTTTTCTGTGAAGGGGACTTCTGAGAAAGCAGAGATAAGTAGGTCTTAAATGAATACATACCTTGAATTTCAACTTTAACATTGATTCTAAGAAACAATGTTACTAACGATTACTTTTAATGGCAAAAATAAACAATTTCAAAGTTTGTGACCATGATTTTTAATTGATTCTTGGTCATAATGTTTAACATTTACATGTTTAAAGGGAATAACTTGGACATTTTTTTTAAATTTGTCACTTTAAAAAAAATGTAAAAATTATTTTTTTATTTTCCAAATATTTAAAAAAAATTATTTTTTCGCGTGGCCCAACATCCAAATCTCATCAATACTATGTAGAATGTCTGTGCAAAATTTCATGCTTGTATCACAAAGCGCACAATCACTGGATATTTCGGATCTATGCTGCAGCATTATAATGCTGCAATATGTAATGTTTTACGAACTTATCGTGTTTGAAAAGGCCTGATATAAAGGTGTTTAAGCGCGCATCATAACATACGTATAGCTTCGCGTCTTAATACTTATAATAATGATTTCGTTTATTGTTCAAGCTGACAACAACGCAGAATGATTTCACCCATAGTATGAACGAATGGTGTCGGCACCCACGCAGGGCGACCATTATTTACATGTAAATTTAATTTAACCAACACCGCCGTAACGGTGTCGAACCCTGTTGCTCAGCTCTGTGCCTTAGCGTGTTATCCATTACTCTGCGATCCCTCGGTCTTTAGATTTATGTAGCGCCTTTCACAGAATAACTATTAAGAGAAGCTCTCGGTACGGAGACCACCGGGGCAAAGAAACACCGTTAAAGATTGAGAAGCCGATGGAGAAAAACCAGTCATTAGTTGAGCCCTTAGTGATGGAGGAAGGTCATTCCAGGCAGCTGGACCCACAACAGCAAACGATCGGTGTTGGGTCAGGGCAGTTTTAGTTCTATAGGCATAAATAGATCAACTCCCCCACTGCTTGCAGTCAAGCAGTGCCAGTCTCAAGCCTGCACAAAGGAGGATGACAACGTTGAAGGTCTTCGTTATCACACAATGTCGTTAAACTTCATCTACCACTGTCACAGGGCGCAAGGAACGAGACGAAGTTGCAGATAACTGCTAACGCAATTAGTCAGAGAGATATCTCTGGGCACAGTGGGCACTGCTCAGCTCCACTTTGAACCTAGAAAGAGTATCCTTCACCTTATTTTTATAACTGTATCGCCGAATTTATCGTCATCGTCATCATCTTTGTCATCGTCATCATCTTTGTCATCGTCATCATCTTTGTCATCGTCATCATCTTTGTCATCGTCATCATCTTTGTCATCGTCATCATCTTTGTCATCGTCATCATCTTTATCATCGTCATCATCTTTGTCATCGTCATCATCTTTGTCATCGTCATCATCTTTGTCATCGTCATCATCTTTGTCATCGTCATCATTTTATGCAAGAAGGCGAATCGTAAACGCTCTCTGAATTTTTTGACTAACATTTGTGCATGTCTGGATGAGCTAACCAGTGTTCCACTTAAAATTGATCAGAGGGGATGATTTCCATAGTCTACCTGTTGTATAAGTTGGTTGTTATTGATGGGCTCCTCTGTTCAAGAATAGGAAAGTTAGAAACTTAGTTTTCCGTATATTCAGTTCTAGTGAGTCTTTCGTTTGGTCTGCTATGCGGGTGCTCGGTCGTGTAGTGGTGAGCGTGATTCACTATCAATTGAGAGGTCGAGGGTTCGAATTACCTACAGGGCAGCTATTTTGTTCGATACCTCTACTCCACCTATAATGAGTACAACTGCTGTACACTATCGGTGGGATGATAAGGCGGCGACGCAGAGAGTCGCCCTTCGTATGCCGAGACTAAGAAATGGATGTCGCTAACACTAGATATAGCAATGACTGCCTCAGTTGAGACTCTTCCTGTTCTACTATTTTCTTAATTACCCTTTTCTTCTTTATTTCTTCCTCTTCTTCGTATTCCTCCTCGTCCTCCTTCTTATTCCTATTTTTCTTTGGTCTAACTCCGCCACTCTCATGACTCTGGTAGTGCCAGTCCCAAACATGGAGAAAGGAGGAGGGTAGTCCAAATAATCTTAGCTACACCAAGACGTCGCTAGACTGCAGACCAATTTGCTTTAATTTGCTCTTTAGCGTTCCTTATAAATAATTATTACTCGACTAGCTGCTAACTCGTGAAGAATCGCGGGTAGGAAAATATACTAGCTATCCATCAACTCGTTTCCTCCCATTTCACAGAAAGGCTTCAACTTGCGCCCCGAAGGCAACGAAATTGAGCGGTTTACCCGTGAAACGCCCACTGAAAAACTTTGCTTACACGCGTATATTAGTAACGCCGATTCAACCGATTCAAAATCATCCATTAAGTGTGCATTTCATTTGAATATCTGCAAATATACTTACATTACACGATGTATTTAATTGTAATAACTGTAATATACCTACAGAGACGTGAATAAAACGAGTTAGTTAGTTAAACATCATGTCAGACGTGAATAAAACGGTTTTGAACTCGGATCGGACATAGTCAGACAGGATGTTTAACTAACTAACTCGTAAACAATAGCCTATCTAGGTCAACAGCAACTCTTGCGCGCTGTCCAATCACGCGCTGTCCAATCACGCGCCTTGAATATTTAGGTAATTATGTAGATAGATAACGTAATGAAATGGAACAAAGTAGGATCCATGCAGTAGAATCGAACAGAGCATTGAAGAGTGGAGTAGGTTTGAATAAAAATAAAAATAGACCAGATAGAGAATGTAAGCTCGCACATGGCCTATATATTAAATAATAGAGTGGAGCGTATCGTATAGTACTATGGGCCAATGATATAGCAAAAGCGATGATGCCGGAGTGTCACATAAAGTGAAATTATACTTAATGACGAACACTAAATGAGGTGTGCTGGGATTTGCATGCTATCTGTGAAGAATAACTTTCGCTTTGTGACTTTGACCAAAAACTTTATATCAATATCCAGTTATCTGGACTGAATAGAATTAATTATTGATGCCATCAATCGTGTATTTATAAAAGAAGCCAGGGACGTCATCCGTTTTCTTGAAAATAATACATGACAAAATACAAGCCGCAGCCAACAAGCGGTGGAGTAACAGATGGGGACGTCAAAAGTGACGTCATTTGGCTTCTGCTTTGCCGTAACACAGTGATGGGAGTTCGCGCAGGTTCCTAATGTAACTCCGTCACTGCTCGGAGTGTCGTTTACTCCAGATAGTGTCAGTCTAAAGCCTAGCGAAAGGGGGGCGCTCGTT
Source organism: Bimastos eiseni (assembly GCA_959347315.1). Taxonomy (NCBI): domain Eukaryota; kingdom Metazoa; phylum Annelida; class Clitellata; order Crassiclitellata; family Lumbricidae; genus Bimastos; species Bimastos eiseni. The sequence goes on from OY365815.1 coordinate 31,827,922, forward strand.
ACGATCATAAGATGTTGTTAAACAAAAGACCGAAAATTCACAAGTTCCTAAAGTTGATGCTTCCAACGTTCGTATAACGTTACGTGATGATGATGCAGTGAAACGTAGGAGTGGCAACGGTGTCAAACAGTGATGACGTAGCCTGTCGACACATGGTGCCATCTATTGTCGAGAGTACGAGTCAGTTCTCTTCGGGGCCATGACATTGACCAGACCGGAAGTGTAAGGTCGGTACCTGTGGCCCCCGCCGCACAGACTGTTCCTGTATACACCAGAAACGGAAGTGACGACAGCATCGCCATCTTGCGACGCACCGGATGTGAGACTTCCGTTGGGGGTGGAGAGAGTCGTTGGGGAGAAGGGGTTTAGGGTTGGGAATGGGGAGAGGGAGGCCGTGGGGAGGCTGGGTAGTCGGAGGAGGGACGTGTAGAGGGCCTGGAGGGACTTTTCGGCAGGGGTGAAGCAACAGGGAAACTGGGGCAGACGGGTTAGCAATGGACGACGGAGGACAAGAGAGGCTCGCAAGAGGTCGCTGTCTTTGTCTTTTTCTATGAGAAAGAAACAGAACAAGTTTTTCGAATGTACATACATGTGAGAGACATAGCGATGAACAAGAGGGTTGAGAGACAGACAGATAGACGGAGACAGAGGGACAAATAGACAGAATGACGGATAGGCATTTAAACAGAGAGAGAGAGAGAGACAAAGATACAGGAAGACAAACAGGCAGGCAGAGAGAGATAGACATGAGCTACATAAGTCACAAATTACGATGAATAGTTAAAATTCACACCTACATTTGCAGTTCCAATTACGTTTACATCCCACTTTACGGTTACAATTACATCTAAATCTATATTTGCAGCTACACTTACATTAATGTCAAGAATTACAGCTGTAATTACATTCACATCTACATGTACAGTTCTGAAAAAATTATTTACACTTACGTGAACGATTCCAATTAAATTTACATGTAAACTTGCAGTCACAACTACACTTACGTGTTACCCTACATCATCAATTACAATTACATGTCAACTTACAGTTATAACTACATTTGCATGCAAACGTACAATTCCAATTAATTTTACATGTAGACTTCCGGTTTAAATTACATTTACAAGCAAATTTGCTGTGCCAACTACATTTACCTGTATCTTTATCCTTGAACGTAAAGATGTAAACTTGTAAACCTACAGTTCCAATTACAGTTACATATAAACTTACAGTTTCAACAACATTTGTATCTACATTTCTCAATTAATTAAAGCGACATTCAAGGCTATCCCATATATAAGCGAACCACTCACCTCCTCCATTGGTTCGCAGATGGTTCTTGATGCAGTCATCCTGGTTCCCGACGTTGCAGTCGTCGAAGTAAGACTGGTGCGACGAAGAGGAGGAGGAAGAGGGCACGAATGACGCCGACAGGGAACCAGGATGCGTCTGGAAGAGACTGTCGAAGCCCTCGCGACAGGGTAGACTGAAGAACATGGCCGCCGGGTGAGAACCAAGACCATCCCTGAAATATACAGGCGCACAGTAAATGCATCATGTAAACATTGCAAGTTGGTTTGCATGCTATGTGACAGGATCCCATGTGATGGCCTTAAGCATGTATGATATATGTATGTATGTATGTATGTATGTATGTATGTATGTATGTATGTATGTATGTATGTATGTATGTATGTATGTATGTATGTATGTATGTATGTATGTATGTATGTATGTATGTATGTATGTATGTATGTATGTATGTATGTATGTATGTATGTATGTATGTATGTATGTATGTATGTATGTATGTATGTATGTATGTATGTATGTATGTATGTATGTATGTATGTATGTATGTATGTATGTATGTATGTATGTATGTATGTATGTATGTATGTATGTATGTATGTATGTATGTATGTATGTATGTATGTATGTATGTATGTATGTATGTATGTATGTATGTATGTATGTATGTATGTATGTATGTATGTATGTATGTATGTATGTATGTATGTATGTATGTATGTATGTATGTATGTATGTATGTATGTATGTATGTATGTATGTATGTATATATGTATGTATGTATATATGTATGTATATGTGTCTGTATGTATTATGTATGCATGTATGTTGGTATTTATGTGTAATTATATCAGTATAATAATAAACTATGTTTGTATGTACATATAGGCATGCATATATACGTCCAAGCATGTATATATAACGTCTACATATATATATAAATATATATATATATGTATATATATATATACAAGTATACATAGATCGAATGCCGTTTGCGTAGGCGTATACCTGTCTAAATCGGTGAGACGTGAAGAATCTCGAAAGCCCTTTGCAAATGGATTGCTATCGATTTTGAGTTTTGTTATCTTCAAAAGAAAAACAACAGAATGAATTTCAAAACTTCATCGCTTCTTCTACCATCATCGCCAGTTGCCAATCATCTCTCATCTGCCTCACAGCCTCTTACACCCACTACAAACCGGACAACTCCATGGCTTGACGCAGTGTTTGTGAATAAGCTGGTGCCCTGCGTATGGCTTTCGGGTGATAACGATTATGAATGAGATAGCATATCTCACATATTTGGCAGCGCTGAGATTGGAAGCGCCTTTGAGTAGTCTCTTTGAATAGGCGCTATACACAAATTCTTGTAATGAATGAATTCTCACGATGGCTTGAAAACACCTACTTACTTACTTCTTTGTTTGAATAGAATCCGCCTATCTAGTTACTAGGAACTGCGTTTGATCCTATTGCGGCAATTATTTCGTCGCTATATTGACATATTCACTGGTGTCACAATTATTTATTATTTCAAACAATGGTACAGCGAACGCCGAAAATAGCAATGACTATGTAACAAACAGCATGGATCCTCGATAGTATAGTGGTGAGTATCCCCGCCTGTCACGCGGGAGACCGGGGTTCAATTCCCCGTCGGGGAGACCATCGTTTTAATTAATGCTGCATCAATGTTTCGTTTAGTTCATTTGATTTTCATATCAACAGAGGCCAGAAATGTAATCAAAACCAGGCTTGTAGAGTCAATACAACAAAAGCCCATGTTGTTGAGTTATTGTCAATTAATAGGGCTGGTCAGAGGCGTCCACAGAGGTGGGTCTGGAAGCAAGTCCCTCCAATTTCAGGTCTACATCACTCAGAGGGGATTGACGCCCATGAGCCTGGTCAATGATCAAGCTCTAGGTAGTCTTTAGAATGAAGCCAAAAATACTGAAAGATATTAGAGGATGACAATAGAGCGTTATGACCACAGCCTCACAATGAATAAATCTTTAGTTTAAGAAGTAATCGTGAATTTATATTAGTACGTAAGTGTAAATTTTAAATTGTAGGCGCTGTTGAGCGTAGGTCAGGATGGCCGAGCGGTCTAAGGCGCTGCGTTCAGGTCGTAGTCCAGTTCTCTGGGCGTGGGTCCAAATCCCACTTCTGACAAATATATAATTTTCACAAAAGATCTTTGGACAGTTGGACTCACTACAAGAACCCATCGATGACCCCCATCGACGTGTGCTTGAACTGAGTCCAACTGTGCAACAGATGGGGCTTGGGATTAGACACTGGAACTTCCGGCAGTCACAGACATGACCTACAGATGTAAACAAAAGACATGTTATTTGTTTGTAAATAACTTCAAATTATGTAAAAGGAAGCTTCACAATTTCAGGTTCTCTCTCAGACATTTTCCAGTTTAAGACAATTGAATAGGTTTCAGTATCATGTGACTCGCGCGTTCACCAGAATTAGGCCTACCGTTTATCGTAGATTCCGGTTTCAGTGTCTAGCGCAAGATTTTAAGACCGTTAACGCGAAACTTCTTGAGACCGCTTGTTCGAGACAGAACAAGACTTTCACTTCAAGACAGTTTCTAAAAGTTCGAGACAGCAGGTTTCCGAGACCGAGACACTAAAAAATTGTCTCGAGACCAAGACACTGTCTCGAGACCATACAACTCTGGTTACACTTCGGCAGAGCTGTAAGTGCTGCAATATGCCAAGCAAATTTCTGCCGACTTCAACCGCCATTGTTGTCAAAAGCGGTCGTTAAACTCCGGATACAATCCAACGTTAAACGTGGATCCTCGATAGTATAGTGGTGAGTATCCCCGCCTGTCACGCGGGAGACCGGGGTTCAATTCCCCGTCGGGGAGACCAACGTTTTTATTCGATGTTGTTCATTATTGTTTCGTCTTGTTTGTTTAATTTCAAGATGACACTCCTATCAACAGAGATCAGAACTAATATCAAAACCAGGCTTGTAAAGTTATTACAACAAAAGCCCATGTTATTTTTTTCAATTTATAAGCCAGGTTAATGATCAAGCTGTAGGTAGTCTTTAGAATGAAGCCAAAAATACTGAAAGATATTAGAGGATGACAATAGAGCGTTATGACCACAGCCTCACAATGAATAAATCTTTAGTTTAAGAAGTAATCGTGAATTTATATTAGTACGTAAGTGTAAATTGTAGGCGTCGTTAAGCGTAGGTCAGGATGGCCGAGCGGTCTAAGGCGCTGCGTTCAGGTCGCAGTCCAGTTCTCTGGGCGTGGGTTCAAATCCCACTTCTGACAAACCAACTGTTTTTCAATACTAACGGTGATTTTATTAACGCTGGCGGGTCTTCGGAAGTTTGGATTGAGGCAAATTCATGTTCTGTTAGAAATAGAAAAAAATAAAAATCAGGGAAGTAAGTGATTCAAATGCCCGCGTCTGTCGCCACCCATCACGTTATATCGGATTTTGTCGCTCATTTGGTAGACTAGTTCCGGGCTCCTAGACAGAGAAATTCCGGATCAATGGGTAGAGAAATTTAGGGCCCCAATGCATAAAAATTCGAGGTCCATAGGCAGGGAAATTCCGGGGCCATAAGCAAAGAAATTTTGGGTCCAAGGGAATATAAATTCCGAGCCTCAAGGCAGAGAAATTCACAAAACATTTATTTGCCTCAATCCAAACTTAAAAAAATCACCGTTAATATTGAAAAACAGTTGGTTTGTCAGAAGTGGGATTTGAACCCACGCCCAGAGAACTGGACTGCGACCTGAACGCAGCGCCTTAGACCGCTCGGCCATCCTGACCCACGCTCAGCAGCGCCTACAATTTACACTTACGTACTAATATAAATTCACGATTACTTCTTAAACTAAAGATTTATTCATTGTGAGGCTGTGGTCATAACGCTCTATTGTCATCCTCTAATATCTTTCAGTATTTTTGGCTTCATTCTAAAGACTACCTAGAGCTTGATCATTAACCTGGCTTATAAATTGAAAAAATAACATGGGCTTTTGTTGTAATAACTTTACAAGCCTGGTTTTGATATTAGATCTGATCTCTGTTGATAGGAGTGTCATCTTGATATTAAACAAACAAGACGAAACAATAATGAACAACATCGAATAAAAACGTTGGTCTCTCCGACGGGGAATTGAACCCCGGCCTCCCGCGTGACAGGCGGGGATACTCACCACTATACTATCGAGGATCCATGTGGAGAGTCGTCTAGTCATTACACTTGCCTTGTGTTCACTCTGGGGTCCAATATGGAAGAGATATACAGCCGACCAAAATGGGTCATTGACCTAGATCATGTTTGTGACTGCCGGAAGTTCCAGTGTCTATTCCCAAGGCCCCTCTTTTGCACAGTTGGACTCAGTTCAAGCACACCATCAATGGGTGCTTTTACTGAGTACAACTGTCCAAAGATCGTTTGTAAAAATTGTATATTTGTCAGAAGTGGGATTTGAACCCACGCCCAGAGAACTGGACTGCGACCTGAACGCAGCGCCTTAGACCGCTCGGCCATCCTGACCAACGCTCAACAACACTTATGATTTACATTTCACACTTACGTGTCTTGTCATGGATTGGCCTCTGGCTCTGGAAAACGCTCCCGTTGGTGTTTCGCTTGTTCACTCAGTTTCTATTAATTTTATGCTAGCTATAAAACTGTTCTTTTCAGCCGTGAGAGGATCAAGAGAGCGTCTGATCAGTAGCCTGAAGAGACGCTATATAAATATTCTTAATGAATTAATGAAAAATATCTTTTTATTCTTTGCAGCATAGTGTCAGTTTAAAGACAATGTGTGAACCCAATGATCAATAGTGTTGCCATCCTCATGTGAGTTTGTGACTCATACATTGCAATCAATCAATCAATCACAGCAACCATTCAGTCAATCAACAACCGTGTGCTAATCGCCCGTAGGTATCTGATACCTTTCTGACCACATCTCTTCACATGTCTCTGTTCATTCCAGCGTCGCTCAATTCTTGGAGATTTGTTTCTCCCCCTTCCATTCGTCAATGTCATCTTCCCATTCCCTATGTGGTCTTCCTCTTTTATTTCTTCCATCCATTGTTCCAAAACCAGCGTTTCAAGTGTTTTATCATCTGTTTCTAATGTTCACTTCAACTGCCGTTTAACCGCGGTTTATTGATATATCGCTGTTGGACAGCGTCTTACAGGTGTCTTATGGAGTCAACTTTGGTTTAGTAGCAGTTTCAGTCTAACGACACTGTTTGATGACAAAGATCACTATCGTCGCCCTCCTTTTTATCCAAGCTGGGGACTGGCACTGGCACTGCCAGACTGCGAGCAGTAGGCTAGTCGTATCTCTCAGTAGTAGCAGTTGCCGTAGTTTCACTTTAACGACACAATGATAAAACAGTTCATTTGCGTCGCCTTGTTGCTTTATCTATGCTGATCCAAAAGTGTTTCCAAATAAGGCTCAAAGGCGTATAGGAAGGACTCTGTTCTTGACATCAACTGTAAACTTATACGTATTGCCCTCCATAGTATGTAGACTGCTAAAGTATATTTCTTATACGCCTGCGTGTGTAGCAGTTGCAGTTTAACGACATTGTATGATAGCAACGGTCATTGGCTTCGTCCTCCCCTTTATCCGGACTTGGGACTGGCACTGTCAGAGTGCATACAGTTGTAGAATTTCCTGCGTATCACGGCACTCAATTCAGCCAAATGTAAGAGATAAAAGTTACCCAGAGCGCTGGCCTTGGAGTTTATCTATACGGTATGAAGTGCTAGCGGCACCATTTTCTCAGCCTCGTCATATATGAGGGCTGGAACTCGGCCACTGTCTGCACTTCTACGGTGCCAGTCCCAAGCCTGGATAATGGAGGAGGGCGACGCTGATGATCTTTGTTATCATATATTGTCGCTAGGCTGAAACTACTACAATTGACTGAACTTACGAGTTGGTTCTGGTAGGCGGTTACAGCGATGAAGATCGTTTCTGGGAAGATGAACGTCTTGTATTCCTCCGCCTCGTGATGCGGCTGTCCGTTCATCTCTTCTGGCGCCATCTTGCGTACAAGTCGAACACGGGGTTGATACTTGTGCATTGAATTGAGAATGATCTACAGAAAAAAAACATTCGCCAGCAACA
>OY365815.1:31835580-31863080 GCA_959347315.1 Bimastos eiseni
GACACAACATTAAAATAATTCCATTTACCCTAACTTTACATGAAATAGTCCCATTGAAACTTGCATCACATAAAATAATTCCGTTTACACCTGCATTGCATTCAAATAATTCCATTTACCTCGACATTACATTAAATAAACCCATTGACATTTATATAACATCACAATAATGTTTATTGTTGCTTGTAAAGATAGACTCACCGGTGGGTGTGCGTGGTGGCGTTGGTGAGATGGTTGGACTCGTGTAGGCTGTAACACTAGGGTCCGAATCCTGGTCGCAGTCACCGGGTGGAACGACGTCGCTGCCACCAACGATGCTCTGGCTGCTGACGCAGACACTCGGTCGCCCTTGGAGATCTGGCTCCAGCGCCTGATGGTGGTGATGGGGATGCGGCTGTCGCTTGCTGCTGGCACTGCCGCAGGTCGTCCCCATTCCACTCGCATCTCTTCCTTCCTATCAGCGCATCGATGGAGAAGGCGGACGCCTTAGAGGACAACCCTGTGACCTTTGACCCTTGGGTGGCTGCGGGGTTGGGGTTCGACGATGGCGTGGGGTCATCCTTACGAACGGAAGTGGATGCGAATGACGAAGGGTATTTTCCAACCTCATCTTCATCGTCGTCGTCCTCTTCTTCGTTGATGTCCTCTACGTTTGGGGACAGACGTCCGCAGAGAAATTGGCTGACCTCGGCCTCCAGCAGACGGCCCCTGACCTTGACCTCCAGGTCGTCGGCGATGCTCTCCATGCCGTCGTCAGAGTTCAGTTCCGCCATCTCGACGAGCATCGAAGACTGGTCCTCCGACCACATCTCAGGAATATCGACCACTTCCGGTTCCTCTGTGACCCGTTCCAAACTCTGACCTCTGAGAACTAGAATCCAAGCTAAGTCTTCATACTATACAATCCGTTCGCTTACTATATTCAATGACTGATTTGTTCATTACTTACACCAAGTTCCTCAATCCCTTCTCAAGTGGATTTGCAAACCGACCAAGTTCTATCACGTTCTAACGTATTCTAAAATGTGTTCTAGCGGTTAGAATAGAGCACCTCGTTCGTTTTTAGCAGAATAACGCTCTTATGGCAAATGCAAATGTGGGAATTCGTTCTTTACTCTAAACGTAAAGTAACAAACGTGAATTTTAACTGTTACTGTTTCCAAAATGCAGCGAAGGCTCTAAATCTTGTCGCAGTCTTATTACCAACCAATATTAATTCCGTTGTAATTTTATATGTTGTGGCTGCGATAAGTAAGCTGGAATCCTGTAATGGTCCGAACGGAACCTTAGCAACACGCGACTTATACGACAGGATGTTCCGACGTTCCTCTCTAGCTATGTTCCGCGAAGATGCGCTCGCAGCATCACCGGGACAGCAAATGACTTTTAATAGAGATGCTCTCTTCCGCTCCATCGGTTGCTGAGCGTGCTGGAATGGAGCGAGGGAGGAAGGGTCGTCAAGACGTAACGCAGGCGTCACCATGGTAACCTCTGTCGACTCGACACATCTGTCGCCCGTCAACCGCGCCGGCGGCCGCTGATTGGCCGCGCCGGGCGGAGGCGCCGACCAATGGCGTGCGAGGGGCGGGATCAGGCGGAATTGACGAGAATGTAGGTGCCGAGAATAGGGATGGAACGGTTGATAGGAACGGATTAGGAATGGCGCTAGAGCATCGATCGGACTCTGCGAATGGAATTTACGATGAGTACAACTCCTCAGCTACTGATGCGGCTGTTGCTGTTGCAGAGGATGATGAGACTTCAAGAGATGCTATTGTCGCAGGCACATACATTCAGAAATGCATGATAATTGTATACGCATGCGCGCAGACGGATGCATGATAATGCATTAGCGTGTACAGGAAGAAATTGAACATACATATATATATATATATGTGTGTGTAGAAAATGAATATTCATATGCATATATATATATATGTGTATATATATATATATATATATATATATATATATATATAGTATACATACATGAACCCTTGATGTACGTATATTCGCTGGTTCCGGAAATAAATGGACCCCTAATGATAATATGAAAATAAATAGTCATTAATCATCGACCTGACATATTTATCTATCACCGCATATGCTAAGATTGTTCCCGCAGTGTTATTCAATGATGACGTCATAGCGACGTCATTTGCATCAAAATTTATGTATTAAGGACGGCCGAAAATTCTGCGATAGAATTTTCAACGCTTTAAAAATTTCATCGATAAACCGCAATAAATTCAGCCAAAATTCATTCTTGTTTCTGAATAATATTAGACTACAAGGAGTGTTGAATGTGTTTGCCTTTGGCCTCCACGCAAGATTCACGCCCCGTGCATCAGTGGCAGTTTATAATGCAGAGCAATGATTGTGCTCGATGGACTTGCTCAAGGTCCGTATACAGTGACTCCTCGGACGATGATCGAACCCCTACTCTCCGCGTTACAGGCCGGTCACTCTAACCAATCGGCAAACGTGCTACGGAGAACCATATATTACTTTACTAAACATATTATATAGCTAGTTCCTGCATGCCAACAAGGCTAAGCAGAGCCTGCAGCCGAGAGCTGATAACTTTCTTGGGCAGATACTTAGAGAGATAGTTATGGATACAAGCAGATTTTTACCGCTGTTTAAAGTTAGAGCACGTAAATTTTTTTACTCAATCCGTCATCATAATCGTTAACACCTGACTTCCAAAGCGCCGCTCGAATGCCAAACGTAGGGCAACAGCTTATTCACGAGCGCTGCGTTAAGTCAGAGGAGCTTTCCAAAGGTCATACAGTCAAAAGGAGATGAATGATCACGCATCAGTCTTCCAAATTAAAACACCTAAGAGTTCATAAAACATTCTTCATCTTCCCACTGAGAAATCTGCCTCTATAAGAGCATAGCTCATGATATATTCTGCAGCAGTTCTGCATATTATAATATATATCTAAATAATATATATATATATATATATATATATATAATGATATCAGACTGATAAATGACCAAAACCCGTTTCTCCAGATCAGTGAAAAAATGAGTTGACGGGTGATTTCATTTTGCAAGGAACTATCGCCATCTGTTTGTCCGCTGTCCGTCCGTTACATTATTATTTATTACATTACCATGTACACACATTGTACATCAATACAATACCACATCAATCCGATTATACAGCGCCTCAATGTAGCAGATTCGGAAGCATGCGAACTTTTCTGATTGAAACACAAAGGCAACGATTCTGTAAAAGGACAAGACAACTGGACAACGAGACAGCAGGACAACGGGACAATAAGACAACAGGACAACCGAACAACGGAAAACAGGACAATGGGACAAAAGGACAGGACAATAGGACAATGTGAAAATAGGACAATGGGACAATGGGACACCACATTCTCAGTTCAACGTAAGCTTCTAACCCGGACCCGGGGTGATAATCTGGCTCCTTAGCCGTGGGCAAAGACGTCACCACCCGAGGCGGGTGGCAAAGCGTTCCTCTACCCCTCTGGTATTTCCAAAGCCTCATCTATAGAGATGGGACCTGACTCGATCGCATGGCGAGAAAGTGGCACGAAGAAGCAATTATCGTAAATAGACTAATGGCGCAACGCTCTCTAATTGAGTTGCGTCCGGTTAAACTTGACCAGACGGGTCAGCCGTCTTGACCAGGTCACTCGTAAGTGGGCATAATGCGACTGCCCTGTCCGGCTGCCCGCTCGCCGGTCATCCTTCGCTGACAGTTCCAACTTGCCGCAGACAATTTGATAACTAGGCGACGGACACTGACCAGCTGACCGCAGTGTCCACTCTGCGGCCAGTGACGGGTGGTCATCGGATCCAGAGCGAACGGTAGATCACCCCCGCGGGAGGACCTGGGTGGGGAGACAATTGATAGGGTAGGGAGATGTCTCGTTGGGGTAGGGAGGCATCTCGTGCTGTGGCTATTATCCCTCGAGCGATAGACGTACCGTGTTTTGACTCATGACAACAATAACTGCATTCTTGCAGACGCTGCTGACCGCTATTGACCGCCACAGTGACCAGCGGTCAAGTCACCGGACGATTGATGACCACGTCACGGATAACGAACGGACAGCAGCCGCAGCCTCATCAGCTTCCGTAGCATCTGCATCCCAGGGAGAGGTAACAGAACGCGCTGGTTTGGACCGCCATCGCTTCATCTCGTTAACGACAGAACTTTAATTCAGAATTAATATAACAGGTTATTAATTATTGACGTCACCAGTTTACTGATTTTTTTCTTAATTCTTAGAACTGAGCAAATAATTTGTAATCTGCTCTAATCCAATGTAGTCTTATCTAATTCAATCCAATTAAATAAAATCTAAAACTAATAACTCCTCGACTCTATTTACGACAGAGTGTTAATTCATAATTAATTCAACAGATATTTAATCAATGACGTCACTGTTGTAAGGATTTTCTTAATTCTTAGAATTGATGAAACAATTTAACTTAAGCAAACCTAATGTATTTAATTTAATTTAATTTGATCCTATCCAATGACTTCTCCAGAAGCCTCAAATTGAGTTGAGTGATATCGTCACAAGAATCATAATGAAATTTTGAGCTAGAAAGAACCATACCAGTGGTCGCAAGTTCAGCCTGCATGCACCGAGCATGTGTGGCGCTAAATTTCAAATCTGCTATAGTCGAACTCAACGAGTGACCGAGAAAACGATAATTTAATTATATAAAATATGTATTATATAGTTTGTATACATTATATATATAGTGAACGAGGGAGGGAGTGAGAGTATACGTGAAAAGCGTCACGGTAGTATTGTTGCAGGGATATAATTATTTTATAACTGTACCGTCAAATGAAATCATGCATATTATAGTTACAGGGTCAGTGTCGCCCGCAGTGTTACCTTTATCGGTATTTATTCTATATACGCCGGTCTTATAGCTTTCGAGGAACTCTCTCGCAAATTAAACGTTTACAATTTTTGAAGACTTCCTGACTATTTCTGTTTCTATTTCTGGACATTTGTCCGTTACAAGGAATGAATGGTCGTAAGAAGATTTAAATAGTCAACAACAAAAAAGCATTAAGACTTCTGAAGATAAATATCTATGAAAGTCTGTCTTCACACTAATCAAACGAACACAATGTTCTCTTACTTGGGCATACTATGTCTGTCTGGGTGTCTGTCTGGGTGTGTCTGTTTGTCTGTCTTGCATATATACAAATACAGACAGACAGACAGCGAGACAGAGACATACATGCAGAGACATAGAAAGACATAAAACTCTCTCGCAAATTTATCTATAGAGGGAGATAGAGCGGAAGAAAAAGGAAACTAAGAGACAAAGAGAGAGAGAGAGAAAACAAGGAGAGAAAACTAGAGAGACAGACAGACAGACAGACAGAGACAGAGAAACAAGGAGAGAAAACCAGAGACAGACAGACAGACAGAGACAGAGACAGAGAGAAACAAGGAGAGAAAACGAGAGAGAGAGAGAGAGAAAGAGAGAGAGAAACCGAGAGAGAGAGAGACAGACAGACAGACAGACAGAGACAGAGACCGAGAGAAAGAGAAAACGAGAGAGAGAGATAGAGAGAAAAGCGAGGGCTTATACACATTATCTTCCGACTAGTAAAATACGGTAGGGGATAAGTTATAAATCCCGTCGGCTACTCGCCGATTACGAGCCCGATACGAGCGGCAGTGATTCCCGGCGCATCGGCGAGTGAAGCGCCGGCGAGCGGTGGGCATCCGTCGTCCCCTGCCCATCCCCCAAAGTGCCGGACCGCGTTACCATCGCCATCTGTACGTCGCACCATATCGGATATACGAGTCCATAATTAGTCGACTTTCATTAGGAACTCGTCAGATTTCGAAGGCGATAAAATCCGGTTGTCGGATCGCTGGTCACTGCGCCACGGCCGTCAGCCGGATGTGTAGCCGCTGCGTGAGGCGGGCGGGTGGACGGACTGACGGACGAGCGCCGGCCATATCAGCATTATGGCGGTCGCAACATTGGGCCGATTCGTTCGTCAAATCGTTGCCGATCGCGTAGAGATATCGGTTTTCCGCGAACGTCGTGAAAATTCGTTTCGTTTTGCATCTGATAGATGTCGTTTCATTAGCTTTTCGCGGCCCCATACGCAAGAACGATCGCCGAAACGAGTGATATTGTTCCGCGTGTTGTTCGCTCGAACCCCCGCCTGCCTGCACTTGCGAAGAGCGCGTCCCCTCGGCTTGGCGAGGCGCGTACAGGGTGGGCCGATTTTCCCAGAGCGGGTCCCATATTATCGGACGCAATTTGCGAAGATGATTGGGCAGATGGAACCTTATGTATTTAGCGCCGGCGGAGAAGCGCAACCGGAACGAGGAAAGAGAATAAAACATACGTTGGTTGAAACGGCTCATAGCAACGGGCCCTGTATACAGAAGAAACGTTGCTATGAGCCCGTCGATCCTCGTGCTGTCCATGTCTAGATACTGTCGCTGTACAATGTTTGGGTGCAAACGCAAGTATGCACTCATGCAAACAAGGTAATGGAGGGTGAGCGCATCGGAGGTAACGGGGGGGGGGTTGAAAGTATTGGAGGTAAGGGAGGGCGAGAGCATTGGTGGGGTAAGCCTAACTATATGCAATTGATATACGCCAATAATACGTAGGCCTAATGCGGCAAGGACATTATTGCAGATTTCCGCAGGTCAACGTAGTCGTGTTCAGCTGGTCTCCAGCTGCCTGGAGCCAAGACAAAGACCAGATTCGGTGATCGCGCTTTCTCTGTTGCCGGCCCGCGCTGCTGGGATATCTTCCCGCCTGAAGTGTGTTCTGTAGCATCGATGGAGATCTTTAGGGCAAGACTCAAATCCCATCTGTTCAGGAAGGCATATCCCTGTTGAACTGATGTAGTGACTGTTGTAGTACGGTTTTTCTTGTTAGTTTGCTGATCGTGTCATTGTAAAACGCCCTTGTAGCGACATGGCTGCGTTACGGCGCTTTTGAAATCGTCCGTTTAATAATAATAATAATAAAACCATCTGCGAAGTCTAGCCATTCCAGAACAATGCCCCCTAATTTTTTGAATCCCAAGGGATCATATGTACCTGGGAGAAAATTATAATAATAATAATATACACTACGTCTAAAACGAGTGGCCAACCAATGCGGTGCGTCGTTAAAGTGTTATTTAGTCAAGGCCGAGACCCTTGTGTGCACGCTTATAGAAGCTACTGCGCAATACTAATTAGCAATTGGCCGGATACCCTGAACTTTGGCGGGTTCGGCCCTTGGCTTCCCCCTGTGAATATCACACTATAAATTACTTACATTACACGATAGGTAAATACTTTAAGACATATGAACAAGTAGATTAACATTCTGTTTGAATGATGTAGGCCTACTTCAGGCTACTTGTACTCGGAATTGTACGTTAATAGGGACCCTACGTGGCCGACCACATAATTAGATTGTTCCAAAACGTTGAAATTTGTGAAAGCAAATTTTGAAATAGCAGGTTCTGTTGCAAATGCATTTTTTGCCCACTGTAACATATATATATATATATATAGAGAGAGAGAGAGAAGAGAGAGAGAGAGAGAGAGAGAGAGAGAGAGAGAGAGAGAGAGAGAGAGAGAGAGAGAGAGCTTATAAATGGTCAGATAACAATCGCTTACGGCCAAAACACGTACGGTGTCTCTAATAATCGAAAATAGCCGACAAATATCATAGAAATATCAGCCCAATATACAGCTAGTTTAGACAGAAAATAGACAACTAATTTAGACAGCAAAATATACAGCTAGCTTATACAGAAAATAGACAACTAATTTAGACAGCAAAATATACAGCTAGCTTATACAGAAAATAGACAACTAATTTAGACAGCAAAATATACAGCTAGCTTATACAGAAAATAGACAACTAATTTAGAAAGAGAAACAGGCAATAAGCAACTAGTTCATCAAAATAGGCAACTAATATAGACAGCAAAAAAGACCACTAATTAAGACAGCAAAATAGGCAACTATAGTTTATCTAAATAGGGAACTATCTTATCAAAATAGGTAACTAATTTAGACAGCAAAATAGACAACTAATTTAGACAGCAAAATAGGCAAATAACTTAGGCAGCACAAAAGGCAACTAACTAGTCTAGACAAATAGACAAATAATTTAGGCAGCACAATATGCAGCTAATTTTTCAAAATAGACAACTAATTTAGACAACAAAATAGGCAACTAATTTAGACAGTAAAACAGACAGCAAATATACGGTCGGCCGAATAACCACTCGGCCAAGCAGAAAAATGGTCGAACGAAAAACAGTGGAAAACGCTCGAGCATCAGACCAAATCATTTCAGCTGAGCACAAAACCCCCACTTTATGTTATGTCACCAACTATCAGCAACACACAAAAAACCCACCCTATGTCACCAAACTATATATCAGCAACACAGGCAACCCTACAAGAAAATTCTGAAAGAACAAAGCGTTCCCACTCATACAAGAAAACCTAAAAGAAAAAACCTAAAACTATAAATAATTTCTTTCCATAATAAAACCTAAGAACAAATCATTCCTCCCCATAATAAAACCTAATAAATCACTCATCCCCATAATAAAACCTGAAATAATAAATCATTCCTACAATCAAACCTAGAAGAATAACACCTGAAACAATCAAACGAGAAAGAATAAAGCATTCATACACCTACAAGAAAATCTGAAAGTACCAAGAACACAGCAAAGGTGAGCAATAGTGACCTACGCTTTAACCCTCTGCTTGGCCTTACCACCAGCCTTACCAGAGACCCATCCGATCACGTTACGTCACCTGTGATGAGGCGATCGTCTTCTGCATCGAGAGGACGCCTCACAGACATCTCTTGCTCCAGTCATTGAACGCCTGCAAGAGAATCTGCAAGGTGCATATGCTAGCATTAGTGGCCCAGCTTTCGCCCTTCGCAATACCACTCACTTTTTCTGCCAGCAGTAGCATCCATGGCGATAACAAAAGGGCAAATGAAAAGTGACGATGCATACCTCCTCTTCCGTTGTGTTGCGTGACCCATCTGACCTCGTTTCCTTTGTTGCTTTAGTCTCCGAATGCCTAAAAGAACAAGAATATGGTGTATGTTACCGTTTGTTGACCATGCTTTCGCCCCGTATAAAGTATCAATTTCAACCACTAGCAATGATGTATATTGTACAACGGCAAACGGCAAACAGCTTCCTTGCAGCTGTGCCATTTTCAAAGCCCTCTTATTGGGTGCCCCACCTGTCAAACGAGATCGCCGCCTCTGCACTGCCGACAGCAACCGCATATGAGATGCGCTATTCTCATGACTTCCGCGGGACATTAAACAAATTTAAAATAAAATTAAACAAATTAAGAAACAGAAAAAATGGTTGTAAAACTATGAAATAAAAAAACACGAAAATATATAAAAATTGGGCCCTTTCAGCACCCTAACTTGGCCAGTGCCCGACCTCGCCACCCCCAAAGTCCGGCTCTGTGTAAAAAGAACCAGAGTGGACCTTGGGCATTTCATCCTTGTCATGCAGAGGTAAAACGCAAATAGGCCCAGTTGCCTAAAAAGGATGATGCCAAGTTTGATGCACACTGTTTATATTGTAATGAAAAATGGTCGGTTTCAGTTGATCCGTCTATCAAGTGTCAGAGCTGTTCATTGTGGGCACATACTGAATGTGCGGATGTTTCGCCCAGATGCAATAAGACTGTTTGCGAACACTGTATCGATTAATGTTGTAAACCATGTTATTTACCAACTGGTTAACAATTCATTCACCTGAACAGTGAAATTTCAACATGTTGACTTTTGTTCTTCTATCCTATGTTGCAATTTCAATGACTGTTGAATCTTATTTAATAAATTTCATATTATTCAGGTACTACTGAGGTGATATGGATCTAACTGGGACGAAATGACACCCCATGTCCCTATCACCCAAATCCATGGGTGATATAGACACTCGTAAAATTTTCAATTTATGAATTTCTTACAAAAACCTGTATGTATATAAAATAATTTTTAAGTGTTACAAGTACCTTTAATAGAGTTCTTTGAAATAGAAAATTGATACTGGAAAGTTTTTAAAATTTAAGTGCATAGAAGCAAAGTTGCTTACGGGGTATGTGACCCCCGGTTGACTCTAATCTTGGTTTTTGAAAGAAACACTCTACTAGTTTAATCCATCTTAGTCCACATCCTGTTTGTGATGTAAAGGACACGACCATTCTTACATATTAAAATTGCGTACACTTTTAACATGTTTATCACATAATATAGTAAAATTAATTAAATAAATGTAGGTTAGGATTAGACGGCGTGCAAGCTAAAATAATTTAGCTTATATACACGTCACGGATAGAATATCAAGTAGGCTATACCAATTGTTAGTCTACACCAGTACACCTACTCGTAGTCATTCCCTACTAACTCCCTACGTCCCTCCTTGTTATGATCTTCAAGTAGGGGGCCTAAGCCTGCAGTATTTTTACAACACATCAACACTCAACACAGCTACGGTCTTATTTATCCGCGTGAGTTGAAGAAGTGCTATACATACATGCTATCGTAATTAATAAGCACAAACCACACTCCCAAACAAATGTCAGCTTGGGCAAATTATTAATTGTAATTGTAATTACGAAAACTTGTATAGCGCCGTCAGTGGCAAGCTACTTCTAAGGTGCTTTACATGACAGTTCACTGCAGATTATAGTAGGCCCCCTACTAATTCTTAACATTACAAAGAAAGTACGATTTTAAATGTTTTTGAAGGCAGGGAGTGTTGTGGTTTGCAACAGAGCGAAAAAGCCATCAAAATGTTTTACGCAAAAAGATGTTGACAGTCCAGGACTTCAGCTCTGGAATAACCCGCAACTTGAGTCTTCGTGGATAACCTGCTTGCTCTGTTGATTTTGCTAGACGATGGAAGAAAACGAGTGGTTGCGGTCTAGTTCCGCTGTTATTCATTTCGGCAATCGCCAGGTGTCGAATTTTGTGGAAAAAATTATTTGAAATGTCGAATTCATTGGATGTTATCTCTGTGCTATTGATTATTGTCATTTGCAGGTTTTAACTCATTTTCTTAAATAAACCGTTATTTTTATATATTTTGTGCTGTAGGATTTTATGGAACCCAACGTTGCAGTTTTATTTGTTCCTCATCTTACTTCAGAGTTAATGCTAATATTCCATTAGTGAGTTGCATTGTCCGCTACTAATAGTCTGTAATGTAATGTAAATCTTCGAAAATTTTTTAGTACCCACAAGAGCCACGTCAGGGAGACCAGCCAAACACCGGCGCTATACTAAATCAAGTCCAAAATAGCCAAACTTCTGCTTTCATTCCGGTGTCAGGTCAAAATGCGGGGTGGTCTAACCGCTGAGACAGCATGGTGCTACGGTGGTAGCCGTTGACGATCTCCGTCATGTTGGTTTGATATTCACATTCGGATATTGGACATTCGGCATGGAAAGACGCATGCCAAATTCATATATTAAACTTTTAAGAATTTAACATTTCTACACACAGTGTTCAAATAAAATCAACATCAATCAACACTCTATGCAGGCCTTCCAGCTGGGTGCTTGCAGTGCCTGGAGCACCTTGCGTTCTGCTGCATGTCTTGTCAGACGCATTCCGAAATTTGGCCATGTCTCCGGCTATGTGCTGGATGTACTTCACTTGCGTTGAAACAAGATGAAAAGACATTAATTAGGTGGGTAAGCAGGTGAAACATGATCTTGTATCATACATAAATGGTTACAGGTTATAGCTGTCTACAAGTTTAGAAATGTTTTGATTTGTATTAATTTTCAGAATCATCGTGTGTCATTGACGAAGATGGATTTATCGGCTGCGCAAGATGGAGCCTCCTCCGTCCATCCTTTAACCGATCTGTCATCTGCAAACGCATCTCTTCATATGCAGGATCTGACAGGTCAGAACTCGAACCCTATCTCCGCAACCAAGTTCCTGTTGTCCGACGATGATATGTTGGTAAGTCCTGCGAACATCACAGAGGTTTCGATCTCTGATCATTCGCGATCAGCTTCTCAGCTGAAGGGAGAAATCGGGATCTCTGTAGAACCTTCTCCAGCTGTGGCACGTTTACCCAACAGCTCAGAATTCGGCTGGCACTGTTCTCTCGACCAGGTAGAAGGTGATTCAGATCTCAAGATTCACATTCAGTCGGCTTGTACGATAGATATGAACGTCTTTGAGCAGATGAGTTCCTCGTCAACAAAAGAAACAGTCTCTGGTTCCAGTTACTCTGATGAAAATGCATCTATGACAGGAGTTAAACAGGATGAAACAGGTTCTGGTAACTTTGACGAATCCGTTTGTAGGAGTGTGACCGAAAGCAAACAAACTGTTGACGTCGCTAGTAACTGCAATGCATCCGTTGCCGAAACTACAATGGAAGCAGAACGAACTAGTGGCGCCGTTGACTCCGTTTGTGCAGCCATGGCAACAGAAGGTGAAGGTGCTTCTACTAGTATTAGTTTCCATGACATATCATCCATCGCTGAAACTACAACAGACGCTTCGAAAGCTGTTGATTGGTGGTCAGCAACAGATGCTATGGGTAGAGATCTCAGTGCAAGGAACATGCATTGTCATCCGACCCGAAGCACGTTCCCCGAATGCGATAGCACGCAACGACTGGAGATTTCCGCTCATCAGGCTTCGTCAAATGAAACCGGGAATATGAGAGATGCCGCTGTAACATCAAACTGTGTGTCGGATTTGGAGGACATGCACAATTTATCCCAAAGGTCGCCGCAAGCCAAGAGAACAAAGGTCCCGAAGCATTCTGCCACCGAGACTAGAATTGCCAAGACTTCTGTGGTGGAGCCACCGCTGGCGAGATTGGTCGAAGGCTCGCAGTGCGGTTCATCATTAGGGCAGACGATCGCAAGTGCCTCGAAGTCTCGGAGTGCAGATACCACGGAAGGAGATGACATAGTGAAGGATGTTGAATGCGCTAGTGCAGGGAATGCTTCTGCGAATATGGAGGCTGAGAATTCGTGGGAGAACACTGGCCAGTCGCCAGAACATGACTTCTCAGCCAATGATTCCATGAGAAACGATGTCGACTCCATCTGTGGAGAAACCAAGCGAAAGCCCGATGACCATGAAGAAAAGGAGTGCCATACTTCCGGGGAAAACTCAACGATGAAGGTCGATGATCAGGAATTGCCACAGAATCTGGAAAACTGTGTTGACGACGAAAGTAAAATGGACTGTGTTGAAAAGTCAGCAGATCCAGTTATCAACTTGGATAGTAGCGCAATTAAATGTGACAGTTTAGCCAAGGATCGATCATCCGATGTGGACAGTATTAGTGCAATCGAAAGTGACGGTTCAGCCAAGGCTCGATTGTCCCGCTGGAGTCCTTCCGTCATTCCAACTCTCCTTCCGAGGGTCAACAACCAGCCGCAGAGCGAAAGACGAAAGCCGCTACTTTCCAGTATATATAAGCCCCCCTCACAACAGGGTCCTACGGACAGATGGGGAAATGAGAGGCAGAGGACGTGGCAGGGGGCACCGGGCCAAGGCCCCGTTGCTAAGCGGCCTACCCTGGGTGATATCGTCGCCGAGGCCGAATCCAGCAAGAACAGGGTGGCAAAGCTCATGGAGCTCAACAACGGTGGGAAGGAATTCTACCAAACTCAGGCATTGCACGACGGAGACCTTATGAGACCATGGAACAACGGTCCTGAGCAGAGACCCCCATTTGGCAACCCGCAGTGGAATGGCCCTCCTCCCCCGACTTACATGTGTCCATTCAATAACGGCATGCCACAACCAGGTCCATATATGTCACTGCCTCCTCCTGGAATGCCTGGTCCGGGCCTGCCCCCTCCTGGTATACCCCCTCGGGGTATGCCCCTACCTGGTATGCCGTCTCCTGGTATGCCCCCCCAGGGTATGCCCCTAACCGGTATGCTGCCTCCTGGTATTCCAGTAGCACCGCCTGGCATGCTGATCCCATCAAACAGCATCCAAAGACCACCACCTGTGGGTGGTATGTTTATGCCGCCACCTCCTCTTGTCGGAATGGAACCTCCAACAGGTGTGCCGTGGAATGCTGGCATTCCCCAACCTCCTCCCAACTCAATTTCGCAGCCTTTCAGCATGCCGCCTCCTGTCTTTATTCCCCCGCCCAACGCACTACCACCCGGTTGCATGGCTCCACCAGCTTCGGTTCCGCCAATGTATGTCATGCCACCTTCAGGGATGTTGCCACCACCCTGCGACCCGACCCAGTTCCAACCGACCGGCATAACCATGACCCCACCGTACGTCAGTCAATACCACAGCTATGGCGTTGCTCCTGTTCCATCCGGCGGTCGTTCCGGTACTCCGAACCATTCGTACGAGGAGTGGCACGATTGGTATCAGAGGTACGCCCAGTGGTCGCAGCAATACGACACGACAACAGCCTGCGACGCGTGGACCCCCAACATGCCAGTAACGACGGCAACTGTGCTGCTGACCTCTGACTCCATACCCTCATCAATTTCGGATCCCCGGACGGACAAGACAAGGCACGGTTCATCGAAAACGATTCCGTCTCTGAAGGAGAAAAGTGCTCGAGTTGAAAAGGAACCCATTGCTTCGATTGCTCTGCCGCCGCCTCCTCCTAAACAGAAGTCAAACTGGGCCGAAACGAAACCACCGAAGCCCACGTCGCACAAACGACTTTCAAATCTGACATCTCTGGCCGCACGTTTTCATTCCGACGCGAAGTCGAAGAGTAATGAGTCGTCAGCGAAAGAAGGTTGCTTACTATAATACCTGGTTGACGCAATACTTCGGCCTCATTTTGCTTCCTCCCTCCCTTCGCCCGCTTCGCTCGTGCTATAAATTTGACCTCTTTGTTCCTCGAACTTGAGCAGCTATGGCTCAGACTTGATTTTTTGCTTCAATTGGTCCCTCTCTTTGTAACGAACTTTCTCCTTCTGTTCGCTCTAAAATTCTATCTGACAGACTCCATCTTCTTTTGCTTTTCTCAAAACCTACTTCTTCTCGCAGAGCCTTGTGCACTGGCAGCACTTCTGAATGGTTCACCCTACTAGAGGCGCTCTACAAATACTTAAATACAATACAACTGGTATTGGTATTGAAATTGGTATTTTTGCTAGTTGCTTGCCAAACATTCTCTGCCATGGCAGAAATTTGGGTTGAGATTTCTGTAAGCTACAGGTTGTGATGGCCACCAACAGCCTTTCTTAGTTTCCCTTTTCAACTGTAATTTTAGTTTTTATTTGTGAATGAAAATGATATCATATTTCAAGTAAGAATTAATTTATGGAATAATTAGAGTTATTCGATACGGGAATTTGCTCCCCTTCTGTTTTTGCTGGTACCACCCTCGGTACGGCCCTGAATATAGGTATGTGCTTGTATGTGTGTAGCGAACTAGTGGTCCCTTCCATCTGGAATGACCTCCCACTTGAACTCCGCTCTTTGCTTTTGGCCCAATCGTTAGGTTTTTACAAGTTCCTCAAGTCTTTGTTCTTTAATCGTTGCTGAGCTGGGAGCACTCGTGAGTAGGGCGCTATATAAGTGTTCAGAATGAATGAATAGATGTGTTTATGAATTTGTATGACTGTGTGTGTGTGCAAAACATACTTAGAAGTAGCTTGCTACTAACAATGCCACTGAAATTGTCTTAATTGCAATCTGTGTTTGGATTGTCTGCTTAGAGGAGACTAAAGATTCGAGCAGTTCAGAAAACATGCTTTGGGTTGGAAATCTTCCGGTTGGCACTCGTGCCGTCGAATTACGCAGCACGATCAGTGAATACGGAAAGGTAATCATAATTTTGGATTTATATGGAACCGGATGATTTCTATCGAAGTTCACTATCTTTTGACTACAGCTTTTCTTATCTTGTTACCTTCGTGTGCTCTCAATTCGTTGAGCTCTAGCGATCGTCATGATAAATCTTCTCCATTTTTTTTTCTTTCCGAAGTCGCGTCTCTTAGTTCCTCCAGGTTCTACAGCTTTTTAGAAGGTGCTATATAGTCGTCTGTGTGGATTGAAACGTGACTGTTTGTTGTTTGATTGCTGATTGTTACTAACCAATCAATTTGCCACAACATGAATGAAGCTGATATTTCATGCAGATAAATAATAATTATAATTACAATTTATATGGTGCAGTAATGCAGCCGTATCACTACAAGGGTGCCTCTCAAGCAACTAGTAGAAGCATTTATATATTGCTTTTTTAGATTTAGAAAATGCACTATATAAATGCCTCATTACATGTTTGCGGTTACATTGCGTTTAGGTGTGCAATTGCAAAGTTGGTGCGCTGAAATCCCAGAAGGATGCGGGATTGTTTGCTCTCGTTACCATGGAAACGGCCGAGGATGCTGAGTTTTGCATCCGGCGGCTCAACAACTCGAGCTACAACGGTCAGAATATTATTGTCAAAAAGGTGATTGTTGACTTTGCCTAGTCTGATCCAGTATATTCAATCATTTAATTTTGAAACACAAATGGATGATTGATTGAACGTAGGGTCATCATCATCATCATCAGTTCCTGACACAGGCAATTTTGTGATGATGGGTACAAATAAATTATCTCCAAAGTCCTTGGTCATTTGGGGAGTCCATTGCGCCTGTCAGTGTTCATTACTTCAATTGATGGACATGTCCAATTTCTTCAGCCTTCCAGATTTTAGCTGGACATCTCTGCCGACCATAGGCGTAGACTTGGTTTTGGGTTTTGGTAAGACTGGTTGGGAAAAAATTTTGTTCTCAAACATGGATGCAGCGAAAAAGTATGAACAGTGGAAATGCTGTTGAAATTCATCATATCTTTGAAGTATCTATGAAATATTTTGGGTTATAAGCATCTCCATCCACTCCACCTGAAATTTTGGAGGGGATCATCCCCTACTGGCCCCCCAAGTTTCCACCCCTTCTGTCTCCCTAGGTCTCCACTCCTGCTGCCGACGGATATCGTTTAGAGTTTATATTCAAGCTATTTAGAAATTAGATCTGAATTCGCAGTGGTTAGTCAAAAGGAAGGGGTTAAAATCCTTTGAATCTAACTTCCAGGGCAGAAATTTGTGTGAAGCTTTCAGTGCCCCTGTGGCCAACTCAACTGTTATCGGTGCATTGGCTGTACACTGTCGGTGGGAAGATGAGACGGCATGGGTGAGGACTGACCATCCGCCCTTGTATGCCGAGGCTAAGAACACAAAGTCGCTAGCACTTCATATTCATGGCTGGCTGAGGGCTTGCATGAGGGACTGCTCTTACTCTTTTTACTAATTTCAGCAACTACTTGCACCTTAGCAACTATCGGTTTATGCCGTATGTTTTTGTAAGGGACTGGCTTTATAGAAGTCACTTAATAATTATGACAACATTCGATGCGTAATGTCTCATGGTGCATTTGTTAAATTTGTATTTATTTATTCTGAAACTTGATATCGCCCTTCCAAAAATTTTTACTCAGAAGTGCACGACACAACTACATGTCCATGACGACACAACTACAGTTGTAATGCAGAGCAATTGTGCTCGAAGGACTTGCTCAATGTCCCTACACTGTGATGCCTCGGACGAGGGTTGAAGCCGCTCACTGAGCGCACACTGAGCATTGCGGGCCGGCCGCTCTAACCAATCGGCTGCCAGGCTACACAATATATGCAGAATATACAAAATTTGACATCATCAGTTATATCTTGTGGACATTTTAATCTCCACTCATCATTGTTACTTTGTGAGGAGATAATGGCAATAATAGATGCACAATTATAATCGTGGTAATAATGTAATAATTGCTCAAATAATATTACTAATATTTGCAAGATATGTACGTTTCCTGATTTCTTATTTTGTGTTCCTCCTTTGTAATTTTTAGTTCCAGAAAGACTGAGTTGAAAGGATCGAACTAAAGTCCACGTGATTAGTTACAAAGATTCAGAAGCCGACCGATTGGATCACGTTCGATCTTTCCTTATGATCAGGTTCGATCGATGACGAAGATCATGTTCTTGCATGGTGTGAGCAGCGAGTTCCAGAGTGGAAGCAATCTTATGGACAGAGAGAATGAGATGATGATGATGATATGGCACCTGTTGTTTATTTGGCTATCGGTGGATTCTCAACATCTAGATTTGGTCGTTATTGGGACGACGTGTGTTGAACTGATCAGTCAGCTTGACAGGCCTTTATGTTGCAAACATTGTTGATGTTATTATTATTAATATTATGTACTATTATTTTACTATTAGTCTTATTTTATTATTATTATTATTGTCATTATTATTATTATTATTATTATTATTGTTATTTTAAATTATGATTATTACTTTGATGTTACTACTATTGTTGATACTGTTGTTATTGTTATGCATTTATTTAGCACCGCTATCTAATGAACAGTCGATAGTTGGTGAGGAATTGTCAATGAGGTAGTTGCTCAAGGTCCCTACACAGCCACCATATGGTAGCAGCAGGATATCTGGAAACAGATAAATCATCTCTCCTGTGTTTCCACTCACGTGGTTGCTTGGTCAGGAGGCGATGGCAGTTACTAAACTCATTATAATAATTAATGATAGCGATTATTACCTGGTAAATTTGCAAATAATATTATTAATATTTACAAGATATATATATATTTACTGATTTTTTGTTCTGTATTCCTCCTGTGTGGGTTTTAGTTCCAGAATTTTTCGTCCACAATTGACTGGAGACCTGTGTACTGGTGTAGTTTTGTTCAGTGTCATCTGTGGCTCAACTGTCTTTAGATTATCTGGTCCTGATAGTCACGTCCATGCAGTAAAGATACAGCATTAGGAGGCATCTGTCTGGGAAGTTGACCTGAACGTGGCTTGGGTGTCATGCGCCAACGGTTGAATCCTAGTGCACAGGGCCGTACTGAGGGAGGGGCTAGCAGGGCCGTGGCCCAGGGTGCAACTGTGAGAAGGGCACAAATTTCAGGATGGACTAACTTATTATTCCTTTAAATGCACTATTTTCAAAATGTTGGGGCGCCAGATTGATGCTAGGCACAGGGCGCAATTATAGCTCGGTACGGCCCTGCTAATGCACTAGACATTGATGCAGTTGATGGTAATAGTAGTGGATAGGAGGTTAAACTGCCAGAGATTAAAGGCAGCAAGGAGTAGACATGGACGTGTAACCAGACCTCGTTGGGTGGAACAAGTGTGTCGGTGGATGCTGTTTAAGTGTTTTATTTATTTACGTTTCAACTGAGGAGTGCATTGCATTGGAGTTGATATTTGTACACCAAAGACAATTGCTTGGAAACAGAATGTACACTGATTCGACATAACAATATTTCTCGATATGTTGGTTCAGACTCGTTGGAAAATATTCCATCTCTGACAAAGCTAATTATTATATTATAATAATTAATCTAATTATTATATTATAATAATCAATCTAATTATTATGCTCTGCTAAGTTATACTAGTGGAAAGCTACGTTTGAGTTGTATCACATTTGTGTTTGAATGATGTTTTATTCTAATATATTGAGCCTAATTAAACTTGGGATCCACGCTGTAAAATGAAGTCGCATTATAGCATCGCCGCCTCTTACAATGAGGGTGCGAGGGACGGGGTGGCTAATGTGAATAAAGTATTCACATAAAATCCGGCAGTTCTTGTTTTATTTTTTTTCTTGTCCCTCAGTCAGAACCCAGTTGTGTCCGTGTTCAGCTATTGCGCAATGCCAACACTGGTCTCTGAGTTATTGAGCGCTCCGAGGCCAAGAGTTGTCCGTTCCTCGGGCTATTATACCCTTTGGACAACCCATTTGTAAGTAAGTAAGTATTTTCTTTATTAAAAATACCTGCAAGCGCAGAGCACGGACATCTGATTTAATGCAGCGCTAGTGAATAAGCTGGTGCCCTGTGCTTGACTTTTGAGTCGCACCTTAGAAGTTTGGAGACTACGATTATGACGGGTCTATTATCAAAGACCGCTGCAGTCGTGGCATGGCTAACGCGACTTCATCAAAAACTGTTCCTCCGCAGTGTTGATTAATACTTAATCAGCGTCAGAGGGGAGAGGGTGCGAGAAATATCCAAAAAATCGCATTTTCAACGTAGATGGGTTGGCATTCCCAATCATCTGCTTGTGTTAGTAAAGGCATACATGTGTTGGCGTAGGCGAGTATGGGCCTATTATTTATGAGGTAGCGCTGATCTTGATTGTCTTATCATTTATGTTGGGACAAAACCAAAAGGAGAATGACAAAGCTTCAGACAGATCGAGTTAGCAACACGGCGAAATTGTTGCTACGTTGAAAATACGATTTTTTTTATTTATCAATAATTATACGTTGTATGTATGTGTGTACTCGTGTGTATGCTTGTTGTGGGTCAGCTTCGTAGATAAAGTCAAAATCCGGAGTGAATTGAGCCGCTTATTCAGTGGCGTTGAGGTTGAGATTAAGAAAATAGAGTCAGAGGAGGGCGCATAATTATATAATATTTATTGTTATTTATTTATTATTATTTATTCCATGTTTTCCTGCAAGACTCGTGGAGTAGTTCTTGAATTGATTAGCCATAACATCCGCTTCCTCAATTCGCTTTTCGTTGATTTTTGACGACTACATAAAAAAAAATCTGTGTTAATTTCAATTCTCTTAATTTTTTCTCTATGCAATGAATTTACTTTATCATTTGCATTTGGATTGTTTTCATATTTTAAGCAGCCTACATACAATAGGTATTTCCTATTTTATTTAAGTAGAACCCGGGTCATACAGGGCTGCCTTTGAATTTATACCATTTATCTTTTTAGGAGCAAAGAAAGGAGCTTTCATTAGTTGTATTTACCATTGATCTTTCAGGAGCTAATGGAAACCCTTTGTCGTAAATGTTTTTATACATTTTCATTCTATATGCGGGCGATTCGTCACCGGTTCTAATTACACTCTTTATTTTTGAACAATATTCCAACTTCTATTTACACAACGATTTTTGATCAATCCTGCTTCTACTTGCGCTATGATGTTTTCATCAATCCATCTCTTATTATATTTGTTAAATAATCCAACTCCCAGCATTGATTGATGATACGCGCGGTTCAGAGATAACACAGAACGTATATTTAGGCTCTGACATATCTCCGCGCAATATCTTTCTCACAGCCATCATTTCAAGTTTTTAACCAAGGCGTTACACAGACTATATGAAATATGCAAATTAAGCAGCGTTACTTTTCTCTGAAACATTTTAAAGACTAATTATACAAATTGAGCAGGTTTACTCTTCACGTTAACTGTTTCAAAGAATAATCGTATATGGGCCCACATGCCGAACAGTTCTTAGATTGGAGCCAGAGTTTAACGACGGACTACATCCTTTGACGACAATTTCAACAAAGGCCGT
The DNA here is from genome assembly GCA_959347315.1 of Bimastos eiseni. Lineage (NCBI taxonomy): Eukaryota > Metazoa > Annelida > Clitellata > Crassiclitellata > Lumbricidae > Bimastos > Bimastos eiseni. Next base: position 31,857,008 of record OY365815.1, read on the forward strand.
TGCCGTCGACAGAAATTTGCGTGGCATATTACAGCACTTTAAGCATTCGTTTCAATCTTTTGACATGTAGCCTATAAAGTCATGTTTCTTTTCATTTGAAACGTTTATAATTAACCGTGGACGTAACGTGCTTTTGACGAATAAGCCTATAGTCCTTGACGAATAGTCCGTTGAGGAATTGTCCGTTTGACGAATAGGCCTAATCATTAATTAATTCATAAAAAATCGTATGCTTTGTCTGCCCCATTCCGTGGAAACCTCAATGACTGGGGAGTGGGTACTAATCCAGCCCAGATTTCTAAAGACGTCCAACCCTCCTCATCATAACCAATAGGACTTACGATGGTTATGATAATTATTCACGGGGAATCACGTGACTATCGTATACGGGGTGGGAATGGTCGCATAATTGAAGCAAAGCATGCTTATGATGCAATGATTGATTAGCCTGTTACTTTCGAAAGCTATTGGCAAAATTATTGTCAATAAGCGTTTATGAATTGGAGTCTTTATATAGTGGATCTAGTTACAAACGGTAGTAGATACGTAGATATATAAGATGTCAAAGACTTATATATATAAATATACATATATATATATAAATGCGTGAGTGTGTGTGTGTGCATATATATACATGATATAATTATGTATATATATATATATATAAGGTGTGCGTGTGTGTGCATTATCTATACATATATGTATACACATATATATATATATATATAAGCCTATTTATATGATCCTTAATTATGTACTCTCGTGAATAATACAAGTATAATACAAACTATGGTTCCATGGGCTCGCATGGCTATTAGGAAACGCATTCTCGGTAGTAGGTCCCTCCATCTGGAAAGATCTCCCACTGGAGCTGCTTGCATAACTTCTGATCAACCCAACTGGGCTTTATAAGTCGCTAAGAGTTTTACTTTGGTCGCGGCTGGACTGGGAGCGATCCTGAGTAGGTTTCTTCAGGGGGCGCTAAATAAATTCTCATACAGACATATTGAATTAATGAATGTATATATATATATATATATATACATAAATATATATATATATACCTGGTTTAAAAGTAGCCCTTTAGTCCTTCCGACTCCTTCGAATTTACGACTGCTGCTAAGATATAGTCTATATATAGAACGGGTGCCCTCCCGAGAGTCGAGGATTGTTGCCCTCCATGGAACGGTCACCTGAGTACGTCCGCAGAAAGGGAAGAGCAGTCTCTTTCTCTGTCTGTATGTCTGTGTGATTGTCTCTCTCTCTCCCTCTCTCTCTCTCTCTCTCTCTCTCTCGCGTACTCTCCATAAATATCATCTTCCCACCGGCAGTGTACGGTCGATGTACTCATCATAGCTTGGTTAGCACGGGGCACAATTGGTGCAGAAACCACAACCAAATTAATGTCGACCCTTTCGGGGATCTGAACCCCGATCTTTCGATTGGCACGCAATCCAGCACACTAACCATTACGCCGCCAAGCGCCCCAAAAGATAGACCGGGTTGAGTACAGAATTATTTAGTTAACACCAAATTAATTAATAAACAACGAAGATCAGACGACGAATCAATAATTGATGATGCTGCGCAGATATAATTGAAAAACTGTTATCCTTTGACTACAAAATAGTTGGACTAAGTTTTTGTCCTTTTTTCCGCTGGAATTGTTCCAGCCCCTCCTATCCATTTTCCTCTTCCTCCTTCTCTTCTTCCTTCTTCTACTTCTCCAGTTCCTTCTCCTCCGCTGATTGTGCGATAACGTCGACTAGCGATCACCAACCGACGATTACTCTTGCTCTCCATCTGTCAAATGCACAATTTTATTGAGCAGATTTATTATAATATTCTAACTAGGATTAAATAGAAATAACAATAAAAGCGAGGATGATGACGACGACGACGACGACGATGACGATGATGATGATGATGACGATGATGATGATGATGATGTTGACGATGATGTTGACGATGATGTTGACGATGACGATGATAAGCAAATGAACCCTGGTCTGAATGCGCCTGTGACTCGTTAACGCGTGGCCATGTCTAGTGTCTCACTGCGCTGGCGCTACATAAACCTGAATTTGCAGTTGCAACAGTAAAATAATAGTTAATTACCTTTCCAGCAGATGTAGGGTAGGAATCGTCCGCTCTTGGTCTTTCGGAAGCAGAAGCCTTGGTGACGACCTCGCTTCACCTGTTGCTTAGCAACGATATCCGAGTTCAACAGACCCTCGCTCGCCAACTGCTCAGAAAATGGCGGAATTTATATAACGCCACCCTGTGAAAAGCCCTCATCAGCGCCTCCTTCGCCTTCTCTCTTCTTCCTTCTCCACCTTCTCTTTTCATCTTTCTCCGCCTTCTCCATACGTGAATCCCGAAAGGCCTACTAGCCAACTTACAATTACGACACTTCGTATATCACAAAGCTACAAATTAGAAACTTAATGACTTGTACATCACGTGATGTCTTATCTTGTATATAATTCGCTTGAACAGCGACACGGTGGCCGATTGGTTAGAGCGTGAGTGTATGGGTTCGATCCTCGTCCGAAGAGTTACTGTGTAGGGACCTTGAGCAAGTTCTTCGTACGCAATTGTTCTGCAATGTCATGACTGCATCTGACCTAAAAGGCTTGTGTGTACTGCTGAACTTTGTACAAAGGGCCATGTAAAGTGAAGTTGTTTTTTTATTGTATGTACAGATTTTTACGTCGCCTTTTGCAGTACAACCTAATCAGAGGTATTGCATTGTATTGCATTGTATTGTATTGCATTGTATTGTATTGCATTGTATTGCATTGCATTGTATAATGTCCGTGACCCGAAAAAAAGCGTTACATTCTCAGTCTCTGCTAACGTCCGAAAACGGAAGTCCGGCCTTTTACCTCTGACCTTTAAACCGCTACCCTTTCACCTTGACCTTCTTGATCTTGATCTCCTTGCATTTACCAAACTGGTTGTCGCATTCTAAAGAAACGCGTGAAGGACGATCCTGTCTCAGAAACACCTGTACTAATCGGTTTCTATCATCAAGGCGCTGCAGAAGCGATTGCTTGATTGACATCTCACCTCGTTGATTGACAAGTAGACGAGCTCCTTGAAGTTCTGCTCCAGGTTCCTTGTCTCCAGCCACGTCGCCCTTCTCTCCTCATCCTCCTCCGCCTTTTCCATCTGCAATTCATTTATAATGCCCTGCTAAGACATTACAAGACAAGCTATGTTACGGTAAGACAAAGTTTTGTAGGAGGGGCATTGTAAAGTATTTGAGATTAGGGAAGGTACAATTAATATGCATGGCTTCACTTTAACGACACTGTGTGATAACGAAGATAATGAGCGTCACCCTCATTCCTTATCCAGGCTTGAGACTGACACTGTCGGAGTGCAAGCAGTGATGGAGTTCTGAAAAAGCGATGTGCAGCAATGTTGTCTTTATCATCATCGTCGTAGTCGTCATCATTATCGTTTGAGTCGCTATAGTCATCGTCGTAGTTTTTATCATCAACATCGTTGTCCTTATCATTACCGCTGCAATCTTTATCATCATCATCGTCGTTGACTTAATCATCATCGTCGTAGTCTGTATATTTAATCAACGACGCAATCGTAGTCTTTATCATCATCGTCACAGTCGTTATCGTTACCATCGTTCTCTTTAACATCACCGTTATTGTCGTCACGATCGTTGTCTATATCGTCTACATCGTCGTAGTCTTCATCATTATTGTCGTAGTCGTTATCATCATCGTCGTCGTCGCACGAACATAAGAGCATCTTGAATAAGATTAGTACTGCTTCCTACCCGCGAAGGGGCGCCATCGTCCACCGGAAGACCGGAAGTGGTTGGCAGAAGGAGACAGGAGAGGACGGCTAGAGAGATTGGAAAGAGCAACGACCGTCTCCTCCTCCTATTGTCCATCGTCATAGTCATCAACATCCTCAGAGATCCTTCTTTATAGTGCGCTCGTTTTTATTCACACCTGAAAAACACAGGAGGGTCGATATATAGACAAGAACTGCAGTTTTGATACCTATTGCATAAATGTGTGCTTGCATTTCATGTAATGTAATAAAACATTCATATAGCGCCCTTAAGATATCTAGTCGGAGGTGCACTCTTGGCTAGCCTATAATTGTTTTCTGTTGTTGAATGCTATCGAACATCGGTTAGCAAAACAGTAGGTAAGTAAGCTGAAGGAGTCGCCAGTTGTGGGCAATTACGCAAAAGCGTTGAACCAACTAACGGATTTCCGTCGACAGCTGACAGATGGCACGGATCATTATGTGTTGATAAGCCTAATTATTACAAAATGGTATTTGAATATCCTGTTATCAGGGGCTGGTTCAGAGGCAAGTAGATTTCATATTCACACAGGATCATCAAGAAGTTGTCAGCATTACGTCATTTTTCACGAAGAAAACAAAATGACGTCATATAAGTCAATCGGTGAAAGAAATTAACCTCACAATCTGATTTATTGTTTTATCAGCTCTTTGTTTGCGAATAGTAGGCCGAATGTCAGTTATACTTAGAACATCTTGCTTTAAGTAAGTTAGTCAGTAGGTAAATAAATATTTAACTACGTTTATTTATTTCACCGACTGCATATTCACACTGTGATTACATTTAAAAGTACAGCATTCACATTCACATTCATAGAATTATGTCGCGCTGGATTGTCTGCCTGTGGAATAACAGGTCACATGGACGTAGGCTTAGGGATTACGAGGTCGTCTGGCTACAATGTACATTCGCTTACTGGTAATTTAACACCGCATTTGTAACAGCATTACAAGTCGTATTAAGAATCAAACGAACATAGGAATCTCCCACCCACTCACCCACACACACACACACACACACACACACCCACACACACACACACACACACACACCCACACACACACACACACACACACACACACACACACAGACAGACGCAAGCAGGCTCATTCTTCCTCTCCTCCTCAGTAAAAATAATTCCTCCCGTTTTCGGTCATATAATGCAAATCAATGATTCGACTTTTGAAACTGTAAACCTAATCATGTTTAACGTTCGTCACGACACTCACGACCACAATCCATTGAATCTAATCAACGATCTTTGCCTATTTACCTATCCCACTATCTCTCAGCCCGTCTGTCTCTCTGTCTCTCTGTCTCTTTTTCACTGCGTCTTTGTATTTCTACCTCTCTCTCTCTCTCCCCTCTCTGTGTCAGTCTCTCTATCTCTCTGTCTCTCTTTCTTTCTCTTTCTCTGCATCTCTGCCTCTCTCTCCCCTTTCTCTCTCTGTCTCTCTGTCTCTCTGTCTCTCTGTCTCTCTGTCTCTCTGTCTCTCTCTCTCTCTCTCTCTCTCTCTCTCTCCCTCTCTGTGCGTGTCTATCTCTCTTCTCTCTGTCTCTCTGTCACTGTCTCTCTGCCTCACCCTTCTCCCTGTGCTCCTCCCTTTCCCTACCCTTCCCTTTTCCTCTCCCATTCCATCTACCTCATTGCATCCGCATCTAATTTAATTTTCTCCATCCTTGTGTTTCGCACTCCCAGTCCTCCTTTCATTTCCTTTCCTTCGGATCACACACCATCGCCGAGGGATGGAACCTCGCCCCATCCTCGGACCGCGGCCTCCTCGGAGTGCTGTGGGCCTCCCACCCGCAAAGGAGACCCGTGGGGGGTCGAGGAGCCGTGTACCCGAGGAGCTAGTTAATTCCTACATTTCATCCCCGCGCCATAGGCGTGCCAAGGCGATGAAAGCGCCGAATCAGCACACGGGTGGGATTTGGTGGATTTAGGGGAGGCTTAAGTGAGGGCACTGGCAGACTTTGTCGGCAACTGACCTCTCTGGCGTGGACACTGGACTCGTCATTTGCAATTCCTTCAGCGGTCATTCCTCTCCTGTCCCCCGTTCAATAAATTTAGACGAGCCGAAATAGGTCGCCGCAGACGCCAAGAAATTAAGGATAAGATTATGCATGTGCAATTGCCTATATATGCGCCACCTTTTGGCTCTCTGTAACACTGCATATCCTGGCTCATCTGCATGTCCGTGCATTATTGCTTGTTCACGCATGCGC
>OY365815.1:31868743-31878743 GCA_959347315.1 Bimastos eiseni
TAATTCTCACGCACATTTTATCGTCTTCGTATTCCAAATTCTCATAATTCTCATCTTCTAAAGCCATCCTCTTCCTCCTCTGCTTCCTCCTCTCTTTACCTTTACTTCAAATCTCCTCTTCCTTATCATCGTCCTGCTAGTCTTTTCTCCCTCTTCCTCCTCTTCTTCCTCAACCTCCACCTCCTCCTCCTCTCATGTCTTTCTTCTTCCTCCTCTTTATCTTCCTGCTCTTCCTCTTCTTACTCCTCCTCCTCCTGCTACGCTCCTCTTCCCTCTTCCTCCTCCCTCTCCTCCTCTTCCTCTTATTCCTCTTTCTCCTCCTCTTCCTTCCCTTCGTTCTCCTCTTCCTCGTCCTCCTCTTCTTCCTCTTCCTCCTCCTTCGTCCTCCTCCTCCTTTTCCTCCTCCAGCAACAATGATGGCGTTGGTCAGAAGCAACGATTAGGTCGTCGAAGAGATCATCAAATATTCATAAACGCTATTTGTCATCGCCCTCACACTCACCTCGCTTTTCTCTCGCCTCACTCTTTATATAATGTCTATGCCTATGCCTGTCTGTCTGTCTGTCTGTGTGTGTCTCTCTGTCTCCCTCTCTCTCTCTGTATGTCTGTCTCTCTCTCTCTCCCCTCTCTACCTATATATGTAACCTGTTTCTATCAGTCTGTCTGTCTATCTTTCTTTCCCTCTGTCTGTCTGTCTGTCTGTCTGTCTGTCTCTCTCTCTCTCTCTCTATATATATATATATACATATGTCTTTACATATATATAGCCACCAATGGAGGGAGAAACCGAAGATAGATAGACAGAGTGCTAAAGAGAAAGAGAGAGGGGGGATGAAAGAGAGAGTAGACAGACAGAGACAGACAGACAGACAGACAGACAGGACAGACAGAGATGGATTTGTATAGACTAGGTATAACTTGATATCGAATCAATACTATTGCTTTTATCATATATTACGCTTTATATGATACGCTATCTCAAGTGTGATATTATACGCTACAGCCCACGGAGTATATCATATCCCGCTCACCAGAGGGACGATCACGGAAAGGTCGCTGGCGATTTACTCCTATATACATCAATATAATTACACACGTGTATAAATATATATACGTATATATATACGGGCGCAAGAATGGCAACCGAATGCCAAGCCAAGGACAGTAAATATTCCGGTACAACATCACCCCTCCTCACGCAATAAGGGTTGCTACGATTTGTGGAGGGGTGGGTGGGGGTGGCAACGCTAGACGGAACAGGAAATGCTACCACAACACCAATCTAACACCACTGGTCCATGGAGACATGTTTACGCTTGCCAATATATTTAGATGTTGTGCTTATGTGTATATACATGTATATATGTATATGTATATATCACATGCATAAAAATATAATACACTATATATTAGGGTGCTTCTAAAAATGTAAAGTTTAATAAAGGCATTCTCCAACCACCACTCTGTTTCATTAGTTCTACAAAATGATACAGTTTCAATTTTTTTTTTAAACAAACAGTATTTAGAACTTGACCAAAGCGCCTAAAGTTTTTACAAAATGCTCATTGGTTCGTCAAGATTCGACTGTTGTTAACGTGCACCTTTTTGCTGCCATATTGCTGTTTGCTGTGACTTGGCTTGCATAATATCTGCAGCATTGGTTGAAGCTGAAAATTAAGCTTCTATGGTGCTCAACAACCTATAGGAAGTACTGCTTTTTGCTCCTCATTTCTGGTAATAGAAGGGCTGAATTCCTGAATGAGAGCAATTCTACGCTCAGACAGGTCATTGACGACTTTCAAGGAAAGACACATTCCAGACTTCTGCTATATTCTGGCTGGTATTCCCATTTGCTTGGATCAAATTCCATAAATGTCTCATTCAGGTTAAGAATCCTGAAGAGTTGCATGGTTGGTTTTGTGACAAAATCGTGCAAACCCTTGTTCACAGTTTCACTGAATGGCAAGTTGTGTTTCAGAGGATTGTCAGCACCATCACTATGTTTCAGGGCAGCTACCATCATTCTCTATCGTTGAAGGACACATTCTTGTCAAAGAAAGCAAAGCTTATCAGCTGCTAAGACAAATACCACAGAAGGCGGCTGAATGCTGTGGTCCATGTCTTTATACACAGATAACTCACTAAGAAGAGCAACCCCAGTTGCCGCTGAACTCTGATCCACGACGAGATATCTTTGGTCTATGAAAGTCAATGAAAACTGGTTATGGAACAACCACATCTTTATAAAATCAGTGGCCCTTGGCATCCAACGAGCACGGTGAACTGCCCCAGGATGCAAGAAATGTATACCTCGATAAAGAACAGCTCAAAAGAGAATGATAGTGAGCTCCAAAAGTTGACGATAGTCATCTCGCTAAGTTTAAAACTTGTCGTCCAAATTCCATCATGAGTCTGACACATGCTCCACCTTTGACTCCTGTATTTGAAGCAGTAGAGTAAAAACATAAACCTCTGACACGTTCCCGTAATTCCCATTAATCTATGGTCTGCATAATTTCATGAGCCATAGTAGCTGCTGTTCCGTCGTGGAGTTTTGGAACAGATAAAAGTTTTATGACGTTTTGACTTAATAGGAAGCCCGTCAACTTTCTCTCTTCCAGGTGTTGTGAAGTCATGCAGTGTAGCACTAACGGAACTGTGGAGTCAAAAGATGCATCGACTTCAGAAGCAAACTAGTGTCATTGTTTGAGTCTTGCTCTCCCGATCGCGTTGGTACTACTAATAGGCTCATCTACTTTCTGTGAGTATTTCCCACCAGCAGCCATCGATGAAAATACATGAGCAGCCTTATAAAAGTCAAAATCGTTTGGTCAAGCCCTAAACAGTGTTTAAACTAAACAATATTTCAGGTATACAGTCTTCATGCTAAGTGGCACCTAATAGTAGGTTGGAGAAAGAAAAATAACTAACTTTAATTTTTTACATATTGGATGGAAGCACCCAACTATATATACATATATACACACATAACTACATATTATAGATATAATGCATGCACATATATATATATATATAGATAATTGTATGCGTCAGTGTGCATGCGTGTCTTTTCTTATGTGTCTGTGTGTGTGTGTGTGTGCTTATGCGTAGTGTCTCTCTGCTCATTTGTGCGTCTGTTTGCACGTGTGTGTGCGTGCACTCGCATGTGTGCGTCTCAAGGTGCGTCTGTGTTTATGTTTTTTATGTGTAAGTGATTGCCTGTGTATGTGTCTCTCTCTCTTTCTCTCTCTCTCTCTCTCTCTCTCTCTTTCTCTCTCTCTCTCTCCTCTTTCTCTCTCTCTCTCTCTCTCTCTTTCTTTCTCTCTCTCTCTCTCTCTCTCTTTCTCTCTTTCTCTCTCTCTCTCTCTCTCTCTCTCTCTCTCTCTCTCTCTCTCTCTCTCTCTCTCTCTCTCTGTCTCTGTCTTCCTTTCTCTCTCTCTCTCTTCGGTCTCTGTCTCTGTCTCTCTCTGTCTATATATTATATATATTGGATATATACATTTGTATTATATATCCAATATATATACATATTGCAATGATTACATGCATATATAATTGTAATTACGGCTGTTATTGTAATTTGAAGACCATTCGGAGGTGATGTACGTAGTTGATATCTGATGCTATAGACATTATTACGAAGAGAAAAGTCATCAGTAAGCAAAACAATAATTAGAAAGATAGATTGCTATATATCCAGGGACAGGCTCACGCACGCACAACGAACCCAACCAACAGATTCCTGTCCCTATTAGGCAGACTCATGTCCCTCCTTTCCTTCCTGTCCCTATTTCACAGACTCATGTCCCTCCTTTCCTTCCTGTCCCTATTTCACAGACTCATGTCCCTCCTGTCCCTTCTGGCGAAATGCGCAGCAAAATGGAAACTTCTTACATACATACATTCTTCTACGAGACAATGTTGATATACATAGTCCTAAATATGCATTCCATTGGAATCATAACCTGTTAATTAATGAATCGGTGATGAGGAACAATAGGAGTAGGAAGAGGAGGAGGTGGATGGATTTTACAAAGATCCCTTCTTTATTCCATTTCTTCTCTCTCCACCTCCTAGTCTTTCCTCTACTCCACCTATTCCACCAATTCTCAATCTCCCTTCTATCATTGTCTGCCCCTCTCCCTATCCCTCTCTCTGTCTCTGTCCCTCTCCCTGTCCCTATCCCTCTCTCTGTCTCTGTCCCTCTCCCTGTCTCTTCCCCTCTTCTTCTCCTCCACGCCCATCATCCCTCTTCCATTAACCACGTACATGCGGAAGAGTCGCTTCCACTGGATTCGTCTCCTAATCCTTCTGCGGATGTTCCATCCACCACTAGTCAGCCATGAAGCCACGGCGAGCAGACGCACTTCCGGTCTCGTTCATAAAATCTCGCGAGATTAAAACCTCACGTGACATCAACTGAGCAGCACTGAAGTCGTCAAACCAATGTCATAATCTGATCAAATCCCTTGATCGAATCCCATTTGCAGTCTGTGAAATAGTTTCAGCTAATCAAATCTTCGATCAGAAATTAATCTAATGCGTTTCAGACCCAATTCAATATAATTCTATCTAATCTGATGTAGAATAGTTTGGTATAATTCTATTCTGTTCTTATTTTATAAAAACAACATTCTCTTCTCCTCTTTTTTGTAATTTCTCTTCCTGTCTCTCTCCCGCGTTTCCATTTATTCCCTTTACCTTACTCCTCTTCCCATTCTATTCTCCTCTCCTCTGATACTCTTACCATTCGGTTCCATCTATATCATCGTCCTATTAACAATATACGCTTTTACTCGATCGCAAGTTTACGAAGCAATATAATCTTACAAAAGCATTATAGGTGAGTTCTAAGGTCAACATCCGACGCAAAGAGCTATACACTCCTAAAAAAACCAGTTACTTCAAAATAACATTATGTTTAATAGTATAGTTATGTAATCAGGGTTCTGTATACATGAAATGAATAACTTTACGGTTACAGTAGTAGGCCTAGAAACACTGCTTAATAGTCAAGTTCCTTTAGCTGCAATGTCTCTTATACATGTATTAAATTAAAATCACATTATTAGTAAAATTCATTAATATCTAAAAAATTCATTAAACTGTAAAATTCATTTAATTGTAACCTTAATTGAATAATAAAATTCACTTAATAGTGAAATCCATTCAATTATATGGTCGCATTTCGACCCGGTGAGGCTTGAAATATGTCAGTTAAGACAACAATAATACATTCAACATTTCAATTCTGTATTACTTCACATAGGCTATCCCAGCATGTTCAGCTGCATTCAATTTTTAACTCTATTCTATTCCATTGTATTATACCCTACTCTATTCCACTATAATCTATTTTAGTATGTTATTCTCGTTCTATTCTAGTTTTTTCTTTATATTCTGATCGGTTCTATTCTAATAGGCCTATGTTCTCTTTTATTTTATTCCATTCAATCCAATTTAATTCTTTTCTAATCTTGGCTATTCTGATTCTAGTATGTTCTTGCTATTTTTATAGTTAGTTTCTAGTGTGTTCCATACTATTATTTTGTATTCATACTATTCCTACGTTGCTTTGATCTTACCAAAGTCCATCTATAGACTCCCGAAACGCTCATCTGCACTAATATTCCGAGTGGCAATGACTTTCTCGGTCACGGTCGTCAAATCAAACATAATAGCAGACAATTTATGTAGCCCAAGACCGAGAGAAAGCCTAGAGCCATTCGGCTGAAGATTAGAACAGCGATACAAAAGATGGGAGAGGGACAAAGCGCAAGCTAACGTGAGGCAGTGAAACAGTCTACATAAGCGATCGGCTTATATTGGACGCCATTTTGAGAATGACTTAAGATGGCGGACGTTATTGCTGATCATGAATATCAAATATGCCAAAGGCTACAATCTAAATGGATGCATATCGACTCGATCATTATAATACATATTTATATTTTCTAGATGCTACCGCTCGAAGACTGGAACAATGAACATTCCTTTATTGAGGATTTTCTACAGGCCCACTGACCAAGGCAGAAGCTTCTAAAATAGTGATCGAAAGTGATTGTATTCAAAACAATTTGGGGAGGGATTTATAATAATAGTAAAATAAGTACGTGAGCAGGTTCGATTATATTAACCCTTCCAAGCACACTCAGTCTTTCATTCGTCAAAAGGAGCTGGTAAACTTTGCATAATGGAATATGAAGGCCTTGCATGGGTGCAACACAGTTAACTTCGACTAACGTTTTTTAATATAGTCAACGTTTGTGACGTAGAAAACAGTTTGATTTACTGTATAAAATTAACAAATCTTTATGAATTATATGAAGCAGTTATAACACAGTCAGTTTGAACTTGAAAACAAAAAAACTGGAAATTCTCATAATTGCATGGACTATCTATTACACCAAAAGCCAAATGCCTGTAGCAATCTACTGACTGTTCTCTACACCACTAAATTTCTTTATAGGGAAAAGAACATGTTTAAGCCTGAGCGTCATTATTGTTATTCTAAAGAAATACAATTCCAGCATTTACAACATGTGATCATCACAAGTTTTCATAAATATAAACTTCGTTTAAGAACAGAAATAGCTCCCACCAGTTTATTATATTAATCTTTATTACTATCTATGAACAATAAAACTTCTGTATTGTTCCTTTTCCGTCGTGCCATTGATCGCAAGATTTATCGCGTAATGAAGAAACCTTCCTACGCTGGTCACGGTGAAATTGGCGCTGTGGACATTCACAGGATTGTCTTAACGACCTTCTTAAATCGACTTCGGATCGGACCAGGATTCGAACCAGGGTCACCATCGGAATTTCAACGATACCGATCTTTTTATAGCCCTCGAAGGAACACACGGCCGATCGACCGCAACGCACCCGCAACGAGGCGGTACCCATTCCCACATAAAAATGTCAAAAAGAATAAATTACATCGCATACAGTAAGAAGATTCTTAAATGTTATCTTCAACATCGTTATCACCTTTATCATTATCACATCATTATCATATTATTCATTATCACCGGGAAAAAATAATGTAATGAAAACCTAGATAATGTAACGTGAAACGAGGTAGGGATTTTATAGGGCAAGGTAATAAAACGTGAGATAGGATTATGCAGCATGACACAAGATGATTACTCACAAAGCAAGGTGATGTAGCTGAAAACAGGTCAATGTAGGGCATTGCCCAGTATAATGCATTGTCATAGTAGCCTGAGTAGGTAACGCAACATAAAACAATGCAAGGTAACGCACATTAAGTTACATTAAGGTATAACGTAACTCGAGGGAGGTTTTACAACGGAAGAGAGGGCTTTGTAACTTAAAGGGAGGTGATGTAATGTAAAAGAAGGCAATGTAACTGAGGGAGTGGTTATGCAACGCAAAAGAGAGTATGGTGAGAAAAATGCATTTCCTTCTCATTGAGTAAAGACTGCGGAGAAACCTTCACGCAGTGAAATAAGAGCGGACGTTGGATCGATCGATGGAAAGGTATTTTGGCTGAGGAATCACTCGCCTGACAACGGCAATAGTTGTTTATAGGACAACACACTTCACAAATTGAGACAAACAGAGCGATATTTAGACGGAAATACATACAGACACTTCACAGATTGAGACAAACTAAGCGAGACGTAGACATGCAGACACACATACATGCTACAGGAACAGAAACAGAGAAAGAGGGTGGCAGAGAAACAAACAGGAGAGAATTGATATTCAAAGAGAGAATGGGAAGAACCGAGGCATGCGCAGGCAGAAGAGAGACGAAGTGTAAGACACACAGAACGAGAGACAGACAGACAGACAGAGTCAGAGATAGAGGCAGAGACAGAAGACAAAGAGACCGACAACTAGAACATAAGCGATAGATATAGAAAAACAGGGAGGTGGAAAGACAGAGAAATAAGGATAGATAGACAGTCAGACAGACGATGACACGCAAAAAGATAACCGGGAGTCGAATCCCTACCAGCTGAGGTGAAAGAACCGTCGCTTACCACTTAACCAATAATTACATTCTTAATGATTTTTCCGAATGCAAAAGCAACACCAAGCCGACACAGTGTTATGAATTACTGTATCAATGAGACTTGATATAGCGCCTATCCGAAAATGTCATCTACTCAGAGGCGCTCTCTGCGCCTACATAATGTTATCTATCATTTAAATGAGTGTTAGAACAGTCAGCAAAATAGTGCACAGTAATCTGAAAAGAGTCGCCAGTGGTGGGCCCACGCACAAGCACGGATCCAGCCAACGGATTCCCGTCAAAATCTGACAGATGGTATAGATGTTCAGAGTCTCTGGGCCAAAGCTGCGACGAATGGGTAGAGCGACGACTGCCGAGATGGATTCGCAGACACGGTATGACGTCCATGTGTAGATCCTCATTGGTGGAAGATGAAGCACTTAAGGATATTCGTCGAGGTTCAAGGAAGATGTAGAAGAGACATTCGTTGTGTGTTTGTCAGTTGTCCCTCTATTTTTTTTTATTTGGTGACGTCGTTCACGGTTCACCACTAATCAGAGGAAACGATTCGACGCTCTCTGACACCCAGTCACGACGCTACCGACGAGTTCAGCGTGAAAACTGACCCGTCCAATCGATTCCTACGGCACTTGGTGCGGTTGTCCCGGTTGAACGTCGCGCGCCCAAAACAATGCAGATGTATTCTGACGCCGCACTTTACATTATGGATCCGGAGTCCATAGAGAGCGTCGAGGAACGCAATTCAACAATCAACCAGTCTATGGTCTATGTGTGGAGGGTAGGGAGGCAGACGAACACGTAGAGAGACAGACGTGCAGACAGGTAGACAGGTAGGTAGGAGGATGGAAAGAGAGGATGGTAGGATGATAGAGGAAGGAGATTCAATGGGACGATGGAGGAAGAAGGATGCGGATTGGAAGAGAAGACGGGAGGAATAGGGAGCGTTACAAGGAGACATACAGACAGATAGATAGACAGACAGGCAGATTATCACACAGATAGATAGAGAGGTGGAGAGATAGAAAGAGACAGTCAGACAGTAAGAGGTAGAGAGAGAGGCTTGTAGTGAAGCAATGTTGTCACAGAGAGTGACGTTTAGGGATACGAAAGGATACAAGAAAAGAGACAGAGAGTAGCAGGAAAAACGATTGATCGAAACAGAGGCAGAGAGACAGAGAGACAGAGAGACAGAGAGACAGAGAGACAGAGAGAGATGGGAAGAGAGACATAACGAAACAAACAGATAGAGATAGAGATTCACGCAGATACACATAGAGTGTGATGCAGACAGACAGACAGACAGACAGACAGACAGACAGATATAGAGGAGCGACGGAAGACCGACACAGACGGATGAAGAAGCATTGAACTGCCAATAGGGAGGAGTTTCGATTTTATCCGGAAGTCTATTCGTTCTTGGTCTTGTCATGTCCGGCCAAACCCCTTCAGAGAACAATTTCTCGAATCCGCTGAACGACCGACTATAATTGATGAATCACCGAGGCGCGGCGCTACAATCGTGTAAATCGGCCGCACACGAATTGCGTTGATCCCTGCGCCTTCCGACCGAAGCGGGCGACGAAACCTTGCGCGCTCGGGAATATAGTTCTGATCGCCATCGCTCCAGGATATAAACTCTCATCACCGCCTTAAGTTCCCAAGGAAGAATTCATGTAGCGCCCGGTATAATGTCGGCATTATGAGAATGATGGAGGTTTTGTAAAAACGGGGAAATGTTATGGAGGGAGGGTGTAATGCGTTCATGACCTTTGTAAATGACCCTCGTCTCATGATTCCATCATGCCAGTATGATATAGAGATTGTGTGGGCGAAGAAGTAGAAGACACACAAGCACGTACACCGACGTACACACATACAGCTAGTGTGAAAGAGATGGACGAACGGACGGACGGATGGACGAACGGACTCGTCGACATCGTACTCGAGCTTGACAGACAGACAGACAGACAGACAGATAGATAGACAGACATA
>OY365815.1:31883743-31947085 GCA_959347315.1 Bimastos eiseni
CAATTGGTGGGATACGGAAGTAGTCACAAACACACATCTATATACACACAACCTACCTACAAATATATATATATATATATATATGCATATACATATATGCGTGTGTGCGCCCGTGTGTACGTGTGACAGCGAAGCTCCTATAAACAATATAATTAATTTTCAATATTTTAAAACTGCGTTGCTATTGTTATGCTCTTGTTGTGTTTATTGAAGTGCCTGGTTTCTTACACAAAATGAAAACTAACACTTTGGTGCACAAAAAAACTCGTCCTAGGACACCCTGGGCCGAAATGCCCCCCAGGGTTCACCAATGCAACTGTATTAGGCCTACTGCAACTTTCAAACCATATTGCTTCAAGAGAGTAGACTGGTGCAATGCCTAGTATATGGTACATCACGTGTTCAATGTTATTTGTTGTTTGTT
Source organism: Bimastos eiseni (assembly GCA_959347315.1). Taxonomy (NCBI): domain Eukaryota; kingdom Metazoa; phylum Annelida; class Clitellata; order Crassiclitellata; family Lumbricidae; genus Bimastos; species Bimastos eiseni. The sequence continues at coordinate 31,884,168 of OY365815.1, forward strand.
CAATGTTCTATGTTATTTGAAGATACTCAAGGCAAAGGTCTGGTTGACAAGCGACAGTTCAGTCAGCAATGTTAGATCGACAACAACCTATAGGTGGTTTGTGCAAGCGCAATCAGATTCTTAATTACACGAGTAAATTTAGGCAAACATTCATACACTGTAGTCCTAAAAGAAAAACAAATACACCGTTGTCTTGGCTATAGTCGATCAATTTTATTCCTTATCGGAATACCAACAGCCTTCTGTCTGAAGAGCCAATTAATTGATGAACTCTTTTCTAGCTTGCCGAACTGCAGCCGAAGTGCACTTAATGAACGTTTACATCGTTCTCAATGTCATTAGAAGACAGAGCGGATACGTTAAAATTCAATTACATCATAGAGGCCTACATGAGACTAGACCTACATACAGAGGGCCTATGTCTAAAATTTATCCAGAAAGGCCGAAACACAGACGAAATGTTACAGTTTCAAAAATGCAGTGACTGAGTATGGCCTACACATGCTCTGCTTGTATATATTATCTATGTATTTCGTAAGTTTAGTCGCCGTAGGTTAATGAATTCAATTCTTAACTGCCACTTCTACCACCCAATTATCGTCCTCTTCGCTAGTGACTGGATCAAGCTTCTTTTCGACTGATCCTGGACTATTCTTCACCGAATCCGACGCAACTAAATTGCTTAACTTGTTTATCGTCGTGCTTGGTTTTTTCTTGAACTCTTCATTGACATCTGCATAAAAGAAGCTGACGAATTTGACGATTTTATCGCCGTCGCTCGAAACTTTCTGATCGTCTGTTACCATGCTGGTCGCCACCTTTGAGGTTAGCTCTGCTTTCTGTTTGGGTTTTACGTCGTCAGCTAGGCTCCGCCCACTCGATGACTCAACATTATTTTCCGTGTCACTTGGAGTGGTCTTAATCGAAAGTGTGTCACCCACACGTGGTTTATGATTCTCTTCCAGAATTATTTTCTTTTTCTCATAAGTTGGTTCGGAATTTGGTGAGCTGTCATTACTTCCGTTCATGGTTAAATAAGTCGTTTGTGCTTTGAACATTTGTTTGTTGTCTGTAGTGGTTTTACATTTCTCCGTAAACTCGTCGAAAGTGTTTTCCTGGATAAACTTACTCACAATGGCAAATTGATCGTGTTTCAAATCCGAACGAGGTCACAGACGCCATTGGCTCTGGCTGAAGTCACTCCTGATGGTTCCAATGCGACCCTACTCTCCTCAGTTTCACGACGCGTCGATTCAACTCGATCAAACATGACCACGGCCCTCTGTTCCGACGATTTCATCGCCTGAACTTCACCCTCCCCAGTCATACAGCTGGCGCTGGCACCTTCGACGTTATTTATCTTAACCTCTATGCTGTGTGCGGATTCCAATTCGGCGGAAGTGGATCTGGGGACTTCCGTTTTCGAGGTCTCTGGGGTTCCGGTCGCAGTGTTATTTTCCCGGTTCTTGTACTTTGTCGGTACAATGAACTTCTCCTGAAAGGTGACATCAACTCCATCGACGGTGCAGCTACCAGCAGGAAGAAGTTCCTTATCCGCAGACCCGTAGTTCACCCTCGAACTTGGCAGGAGTCTGACTGAACTGGTGGTTTCTAGCCATCGATTAAATCGCTCTGAACTGGGACTTGGAGGCCGAGGGACATGCAGGGAGGTCAGACTCTGGTGGTGTGCTTCGGAAGAAATCCTTCTGAGGTCGGTCAGGCTACCTCCCGTCGCTGTGTCACGAAAAGTATCCGTTGAGCTGGAAAGCCTCCACCGGCCGTAGGCGCTGTTTTCCTCCGAATCCCCGGACCTCATCCTCAGTCTAGCCTGCTGTCTGTCAGCGGCCGTTGTCCTCGGGTGTCTGGCACGGCGTAGGCTGCTCTCAGCCGCCTGACAAGCAGATCTTTTTACCTCACTGTCCCCATATTTTTGCGTGTAGTCTCCAATCTTCCTGGTCGCTTCCTCGGCCTTGAGAACAGGAACGGCGTGCCTTGTCCATTCCCCATTATCGAAGGAAGTGTAGAACCTCCAGCTAGAGTGCGGCTCGAAGGAAGACGCAGATGTTGTATCGTCTACACCATTCGGACTTATACCCCGAGATTTTTGCAACGCCGCTCTATCATCTTCGTCTCTCTGATTGGAAGAATGGAGACGACGGTAGAACCCGGAGCGCTGGAGACGCGCCTGTTCCAGTTGGCCCCCCACCCAGTCAGGGTCAGGGTCCTCAAAGAGTTCACGGCTGGATGAGAATGGGATGGGAGAGACAGAGGCCGTGGATGGTGACCGATGACGCCCGTGTGAGGAGGATGAATTCCACCACATGGCAACGTATAGCGAGATCGATTGTCAGCGCGAAGCAACGAAACCCTGGTGTATGAAATAAATGTACCTGCAGTTATTGTCATGGTGTGTCGATTAGTAGCTAAGGTAGGTGTCTGTGTGCTGATGGCAGGGCTATCTGAGCTTCTAATAATGCTGAGAGGCATTTGTCCCGCTCTGATGCTCTACAGTGGTAATTTTGTAAACGAATGTAATTAGACACATTGCAATTTTGTAACGTCGTGTCGGATTACCCGATGGTTATTATTTTTTTTATTGTTGCTGTTGCTGTCGTTGATGTTGTTGTTGTTGTTGTTAATGATGATGACGATGATAATGTTGATGATGATGATGATGATGATGATGTTCATTATTATTATTATTATTATTATTATTATTATTATTATTATTATTATTATTATTACTATTATTATTATTATTATTATTATTATTATTATGATCCTGATAACGTTGATCATGATCATGATCATGATCATGATGAGAACATGATGATCATGATCATGATGAGAACATGATGATCATGATAAAGACGGCGAAGAAGATGACAACGGCCTTTTGACTCTATGGATCACAATATTCTTCTATTTCTTCTTCTGCTAATTTATTTTAGCCTTTATAAGACCGACCGCTTCAGTGGCTTCACTCGTTCCGGACCCTGGGCGCTTCATGCGTCGTACTTGCCTCACCTAGGTCCAGCTGGGCCCCTGCATGTTCCTTCGGTTTGCCCCAGGGATCCGTATTGGGTCCATTGCTATCCAGTATCCATCTTATCATGCGCTTCTCAGATCGGAATGCTCCTCCCTTCTTGTGATGTTCTAAATCAGAGCTATGCTGACGATGCACATTGCACAGGCTTACATCACATATACTGTGCCACCTTCTCTAAAGCAATGGCCTCACTTCAGGCTATGCAAACAGCCAACGACTTTCCCGAGTCCTGGATGTTGATTAACACGACTCTCAGATTTAATCCTACAAAAACTAAATTTATTACCAAGGGAATTGGCAACAACCGGCAAAGATTGACCTTGAGGTACTTCTGCTGCGATCCACAAGTTCACTTTCGCAGTATCTGTGCGAGGCCTCGGCATGGTCCTTGAACAAGAGCTTTCCCTCACCCAGCATGCTAACTCATTAACTGACTCTACCAGCTACGCCATTATCTCCTGCACTGTCTATTTGTCTGTCTGTCTGTCTGTCTCACTCCATCCGTGCTCACTGGTCATCATTCCATTCTTACGCATCTCCATGTTGCAGCATCGTCCTTTCTCTGTTGTGGGCCCTACCACGTGGAATGGGCTTTCTCTGGAACTCCGGCTTTTCTTCATCTTCTTTCTACTCTTCTCTGAAATCTGTTCTCTTTGGCCGCGGTAGAACTGAGGAGAGAACCTCTGAGTGGGCTTCTTGAAGTCCAGCTATAGCAAGTTTCGTCGATTGATATATTGCTTGCTTGAAGGTGATGATGACGACGCTGACGAAGACGTGACGATGCTGATGACGACGACGATGATGGTGGTGGTGGTGGTGGTGTCTGTCATTAACATGATTTTTCAGAACTTGAAAAGTCATTCGACCAAGTCCAGTGGTTGCTCAGACCCTCTCACACGTAACTTACGTGGCATCATTCCATCCCATATCATACCACCCCATATCATGCCGTCCCATAATTATCATGCCAACCCATGTCATGCCAACCCATGTCATGCCAAACCATGTCATGCCAACCCATGTCATGCCAACCCATGTCATGCCAACCCATGTCATGCCAACCCATGTCATGCCAACCCATGTCATGTCAACCCATGTCATGCCAACCCATGTCATGTCAACCCATGTCATGCCAACCCATGTCATGCCAACCCATGTCATGCCTATTCCACAACCTGTCCCGATTTTATGCCTATGCTCCATGTCACTCCTATCACCATATCCTGCATGCTACATATAATTCACGCTCTCGCATCAAGCGTAGTTTAATAAAAGTTTTACTCCAGTCTCACGCCTATGCTCAACGTCATTCGCTGTGCTCTAAGTTTATACTTAGCCAACTCTATATCAAAACTACTCCAGACTCCAGTGCGATGCCTCTTCACGTATAATTTCTTCTCCAGTTTCTGCCTGTCAATTACTACATCGCGCCTGTCCCGTTCACGTCTGGCTACAGGTACTCCCTTGGTTTCAAATAAGTCTCTTTAGTTGTCACCCCTCCCCTTTCGGCTTTCACTTACCACGTAATGCATACCCCTCTAGCGGGACTTCGATTCTTCCCTATTGTTCTATTGTTACTTGTCAAATCTTTTTTAATATCACCTTGTGGTTCTGTCACCGTTTGACTTTTTGGCTTGGTGCAATAAAAAACGTGATTGAATGTTTGTTGTCTATCCCAGTATGATTTCTTCCACAATATAATAATATTATTCCTATTCCCAAAACATGGTACATCCTGGTTGCGTGACCTGCCTATACAAACAAATCATTCCCACCATCCATATCACACCTACCATGCCAATCCCCAGACTACCTTCACCCAAAGTTTTTGCCCTTTCCCAACTTCATTGAACAATGACATGCACGTAATTAAGTAGGATATCGTCTGCACATCAGAAACAGTCGCACACCTTTAGTCGATCTCTCGACAATGGTTAAGACTCTTACGTTAATTAGATCACGCAACTAATTAATAATGTCGGCAAAGGGCGACCGATGTCTAGCCTCTCGTGCCAGGCTACTAATTAGTTCCAGGTGAATTCGATATTAATTAGATTTACCTGAAATTGGCTGTTAAGTCAGTATTAGGCAAACGTACTGTTCTCGTTCTCTAAGCAGACGAACTGCCTGGTTGAATACTTTTTCTCTGCCCGGGACTTTGGCGCCAATTACCATCACAGCCGTGTGCCTAAAGTCCGGGATCGAGCTGCTCAGAGAGAAAGAGAGAGAGAGAGAGAGAGAGAGAGAGAGAGAGAGAGAGAGAGAGAGAGAGAGAGAGAGAGAGTGTGGCCATGTATCGAAAGAGTCTGGCTGGCTTCTGGCTGGTTGGGTTGAGTTACATCAGAGCAGTCTGCCCTAGATCGAAGGCTGATTCTAGAGGCAGAGCCTGAGAAGTAACTGGATCCCGTAGAGCTTGTGATTGACGGGGGTGGGTGGATGTGTGGGTGGATGGAGGGAGAGCGAGGGAGGGATTCTTAAAAAGATAAATGGATGCACGGATGGATGGATAGGTGGATGGATAGATAGTCGAATGGCTAGGTGGATGAATATAGAGGTGGATGGATGGAGGGAGAGTGGGAAATTTCTAAGAATGATAATTTTTTAATAGTTGTTTAGACTAACACACCCCGTTTGCATCCTCTGTGGTTCGATTTATCTTTCGTCTGATCTCAGCCTAAATACTGTTGGACGAGCTGTGCGTTGTGTTGGTCGGTCTACATATAGGCTGCGCTCAAAAGGCTTAATGTACCAGCCTAATAGGCCTATGTAATCGGAAGATAGGCCTATATGTAATGGGCCTAATTATATTGGACCTATATGAACTAGGTCTACATGTCATTTGCCTGTGGCATGTTTTTTGCAGTTTAATCTGATCGATGGAGTGGCACAGGTGGGAGAGGGTATCAGTGAGGGAGAGGATATTTTCAGTTGGTAACATCATACACATCGGAGGAAAAGAAATAGAACAAGCGAAAGAATTTTGTTACCTAGGGAGAGTGATGAGGAGGGGAGGGGAGGGGAGGGGAGGGGAGGGGAGGGGTTATGTGCGGAGTAGATCAAAAATTGGTCTAGGGTATAAACACGGATGAGGAGCTAGGAGAGCAGGAGGAGCAGCACTATTAGATTAGATGTGAAAAGTGAAGAAAGCAGAGCCAGGGATGAGGAGGAGGAGGAGGAGGAGGAGGAGGAAGAGGAAGGAAGAGGGAGGAGGAGGAGGAGGAGGAGGAGGAGGAGGAAGAGGAAGGAAGAGGGAGGAGGAGGAGGAGGAGGAGGAAGAGGAAGGAGGAAGGAGGAAGAGGAAGGAAGAGGGAGGAGGAGGAGGAGGAGGAGGAGGAGGAAGAGGAAGGAAGAGGGAGGAGGAGGAGGAGGAAGAGGAAGGAGGAAGAGGAAGGAAGAGGGAGGAGGAGGAGGAGGAAGAGGAAGGAAGAGAGAGGAGGAGGAGGAGGAAGAGGAAGGAGGAAGAGGAAGGAAGGGGAGGAGGAGGAGGAGGAAGAGGAAGGAAGAGAGAGGAGGAGGAGGAGGAAGAGGAAGGAGGAAGAGGAAGGAAGGGGGAGGAGGAGGAGGAGGAAGAGGAAGGAAGAGAGAGGAGGAGGAGGAAGAGGGAGGAGGAGGAGGAGGAGGAAGAGGGAGGAGGAAGAGGAGGAAGAGGAAGGAGGGAGGAGGAGGAGGAGGAAGAGGGAGGAGGAAGAGGAGGAGGGAGGAGGAGGAGGAAGAGGAAGGAGGGAGGAGAAGGAGGAGGAGGAAGAGGGAGGAGGAGGAGGAGGAAGAGGGAGGAGGAGGAGGAAGAGGGAGGAGGAGGAGGAGACACAAAGAGGATGGAAGAAGCAATGTGATACCGTGAGTATTTTTATATAACGTACATATTACACCGTGTCTCAATAAAATCTGTGCAAAATTGCTTCTGTCAGAACTTCGTCAAATTTCCACCAATTTTAATAACTTTTGGTAGGTAGATGGAAAATGGCTGGAAATTGGTACATCTATGTTTAACAAGGTAGTGCGGTGATATGAGTTAGGTGAGGTGGAGAATTTATATATGGCATAACATTTTAGACATTTTTTTATCTACCTACCAAAAGTTATTGAAATTGGTAGAAAGTTGACAAAGTTCTGACAAGAACAATTTTGCACAGATTTTTTTGAGACACCGTGTATATGGTACGCGCAGTTATTATGTCGTATTTTGGCGCGCGTTGATATCGGTATATGAGAAAATAAAGTACATGAGACTTTGTACAAGTAAAATTATAAATAAAAATAAAACAGAACTATCTGAATAGTATATAGCTATTATTGTTCTAGACTCTAGCTAATATTGCCAGTCTGCCCTTGTCGGTCAGTCGTAATATTCTAGTCAAGTAATAAAGAACTCGTCTTCATCACTCCTATGTTCAGGACAACTGCAATTAAATTCTTAACGTAGGCTAAACGCGAACGTTATTCTTTTCCAAAACGTAAGTACGGCAGGCGTGCGTTGTTCCAGGAAGAAGTGGCATATACTATAGTCGCGTTATGGGATAAGAGTAGGAATGAAGAGAAAGATAGAAGGCCCATGAATAAGCTGTCAACTACGTAGAGAACAATTTAAGAAATTTGAGGAGAAAGAGGTGCAGAAGGAGAAATAATAATGATAATATTCATTTAATTTCAAACTGAGTATGATTACAAGCACAGTATTAACGAATTATGACAAGTTATCACTTATCACAGGAGTGGAATTGAGCTGTCGGCAGCTACGCAAGGTGCTCATCACGTTGTACATCACTAACCAAAGCCGCCAAGCGAAAGAAGCACTAGTCAACCATCAATACGTCCTCCTGTGTCTTAATTCTACGACTTTGGGCGACCTCCTTTGGCCACACATGTATCTGACACCCCAATCAGACTTCGATGATCCTGTAGCGTGGCTAGCTTGCTAGACTTTAATTCCCACCAGGAAGGAACTCTTGAATGTTGAGACCGAGACAATAAAAAACTGTCTCGAAACCGAGGCAGTGTCTCGAGACCATACAACTCTGGTCTCTTGTGAGTCTATCTTGAAGGTGAAGACCGTTGGTGACTCATTAACTCAGACATCGCTTGAAGCGCGCATGGTATGCCGGACAGAGTGAGAGAGTCAGACAGACACTAAAGAAACATCAAAGCGCATCGTGGCTAAAATTCCGACATGGATCAAGAGAGATGGTATTACGAAACTATTGTCGAAAAATATATCGCACATAGACGTACGCCATTTAGAGAGAGAAAAGATACGAGGAACATGACTAGCGATGTAATGTAATGTAGTGTAATACGACGTTTATATAGCTAAGTCCCAAGTGCAAAACAGTTAAGTGGTTCAGTGGCTCTCCCCGGGCTGGTGCATACGCCGAGGCAGAGAATACGAGTGGGGGAGGCGAAGGGGACAAGTTTCCCACCTTTTATAGAGAGGGATACGTTGTATGTTTGTACCCCACATTTTTTATCCCTCTCATTGGGTGTCCCCTGACCTGTCAAACGAGATCGCCGCCTCTGGTAGCGCTTCATCCTCGTGTCTTCACCTTGAACCTGACTAGCTGACGAAGAACCTGTTCTGCTTAAAATAACAGAGCCACGAAGATTTAACAGTGGGTGTCAGTTTCATTCGCCAGAGGGTCTACTCGTCGCTCAGTTTTGTCTTAACATGTAATATGAAAAGGCATTTATTGCCTTTAATTAATATTAATAAACATTGATTTCATTTACTGAAATTAAATCTGTGATTCATGCAATGCGATACTCAGTGGTTAAGTAGTGGCTCATCCAGGGCTGCTACGGTCTTAGGGTGGCGACCATGTGGTCACACAGGGTCCTCAACTTAGGTCTTCAGTGTAGTGTCACTGGTCCGTTCAGTGATTTGGTTTAATTCCAATTTTGGTGAATTTAATGAATCAACGCTTGCAAGAAAAGGAAAGTTTTCAACATTCTGGTAAACAAAGTAGAAGTTAAATCTATCCAGCAATTATTGAATGTGTCAAAAAAATTAAATTAGCCAATTTTGACGGCTTATTGATCTGAGTTTTCTGGTTTCTCAGTGAATTCATACAATTGATCGATGCATCTCAAAGTTTCCCTCCATTATCCTTATTTTCCAAGATGACGTTTTTTCATAAATGCTGACACTTTATCGCCAAGGGTTACTAAGTTTGTCTGTTTTCCTTGTATGGATGAATTCAGTTTATTTAGCTGTTCAAAAATGTCAGCCAAGTAAACCAAAGTATCAACCTAAATTTTTGGCTCCTACTTGCGGACCACGAGGCAGATGGTCACTTAACAGCCTGTGGCCGACGGACCACAGGTTGAGTGCCTCTGATCTAGAGCACCGGCTTAGCAATGCACTAGAAGGCGATGGAAGTCGATGGATTCGGGGTTGTCAGGATAATGTTCTTGTTCTTTCAGATCTTCTTCTAGTGATCGATGATGTGGAGAATCAGAAGTCTGTGGCGCTTACGAGACATCATGAAGAACAGCGATGGTCGTTTGGATCCTTAACCCGTGATCATGGGTTGAGAGGTTGCAGTAGCATTGTTGCTATTGCGTCATTCTTAATTTCATTATTCCTTATAATATTTGTTTATGTTTTAATATAGTTGTTATTGCTACTATCTTTGACATTGCTCTGTTACTAATCAAAATGGGAATGGGGCAATATAATTGAAACTAACGAAAATTGGCTGGGGCAACGTAAATGGAATTAATAGTAATGAGATTAGCCAAAATTAATTGTAACGATTATATCGTTTGAATTGTATCGATTATTGTTAGAATTTTATCGATTTTGCCCTTTTAATTGTATTGTATCGATTATGTCGTTTTTATTGTATAGACTGTGTAAAGAACATTCTAGTTAATTTTTCGAAAAGACGTTTTATCCATGTTACTTGTAACCAATATGGGGTAAGGGAGTACACTCAGTTCCGTTGCGTTGGCATTGGGAAAAGCTTACCACGAATAACCCCACAGAGGTTTTATGGTTGGGTATACCCGGTCGCCAGCTTAACCTGTTTTGGACCTCCGTGCATAATAATATCGTTGACTCAATACTGTGTTTTTGTTATGAGACTAGTTGTTAGTATTAATCTTAAAATTTCTATACCGCCCGAAGGCAATGTCGCAAGCCTAATTGATCGATGGTGTGTAGTCTGTTCCAGGTCAAGATGCACTACGAGCAAATTGGATGGTCCTAGTAACCGACGATGGTCTTGGTAACAAATAACGGTCCTGTGATTTGTCCTGGTAGCAAGCGATGGTTCTGGTGATGTTTCAATACTAGGTTACAAATCTCGTTGACAGAATTGAGGGTATACTCCGTCCCATTACTAAGTCTGCACATCAACTGTTTAACGTTAATAGTTTCTCTAGTGAGCCTTGTTAATTGGGACCATATGGTAACGAATGATGACCAGCCATGGGTCGTTTATGGACCAACATCATCCTATTAGAGCTAGGGTCTGGCATTGTTCACTTGTCATTTAAATTCAAGGAACGCTGCTCCAATTATTGGAGACACTATCCGCCTACAGTACATGCAAATATACGCTGTAGGTCTACCAACAATCCATCCAGATGTTTTGAAATCTACTGTTACAAAATGGCATAAATGGCATAGCATGCCAGAGTGATGGTTTGCGCTAGTTCCAGAAGCTTGTGGTAATATGTACGCTTACAGTTACAGGCCAACTATTAAAGGTGTACTCGTCAAATGCCATAGGTAGGCCCCCCGTGTATTATGCGCCATTTTTTCGTAAATTATACGAAAATATGCGAAATCGCATAACCCACGGATCCTAGTCATCAACAATTACGTCGTCCGGTCGGTAAACTATTGCCCCTATATAGGCCAATAATAGGCACGGACTAGCCAATTACAGTTGACACTGACCGAAATTTGCTAACTTTATGCAATGATTTGCGAAAACTTTACATTAAACATATATGCGAAAACCGCCAATTTATGCGAAATCGCATAAACCCCGGGGCCCCAGCCATAGGTCTAGCCATAGGTCTAGCCATAGGTTTAGCCATAGGTCTCTTACACTGTCTTACAGGAGTAGGCCTATGAGGCACTTTTTCCAGAAAGATGAGCCCAACCAACACCAGCACGGCTCTGATTGGACAGTGTGAACATAAAACGAATAGGAAGGATTGGGTGGGATGTAAGCATAAATAGCAAGCAGCGTGCATGAATTCCATAGAGGTGGGTCATTTGTCCATATGGAAAGGCTATCACTGCGCGCGTGTGTTTGTGCGTTCGTGTGTATGTGCATGTGTGGGGGAGGGAGAGGTGGGGCGACAGTCAGGCTCAGAGGGATAGACAGATACAGAGACAGTCATTGCTCCTTTGGAAGGTCCAGTGGACATTGATATCTTGGAAAGACGTGGGAGGATGGGATCGTGAGAGTCACTGATGGACGATTCGATCAAGACACTTGTTAATGCGTTAACGACTTCGGCCTCTTTGCTACGTCAAGTGCGAGGGAGGGCGGAGGACCAGTCGTATGCTGTTAGGACCTTAGATTTACTTGCCAGTTGTCAATAGACGCAAAGCTTGAACCACAGATTGTCTGTCTGTCTGTCTGTCTCTTTTTAGCTCTGTCATTTTGTATCTTCGTCTACCTCTGTGTCTCGTCTCTTTCTACTTACCGCCTGTCTCTCTTTATCGTTTCTCCTTCTGCCTCCGTCTGTCACTGACTGTATATATTGGTGTTTGTAAATCCGTCTGTCTGTATTGTGCGTCTTTCACGCCCACACAAACGAGTCCTGAAGCCAAGCCTACCCCTACGTCACACGTCCACTGCTCCACACAAGCAATAATTTTATGTGTGTATATCGGTGTATTTGTGCGTTAGTGCCTGTATCTATGTATACTTACATATTTTTTCCGAAATTTGATACCGCCCTTCTTCCAACATATTCTGCTCAGAAGTGCATACACACGCCTCGACGGCGCAATTCCAGTTGTACTGCAGAGCAATTGTGCAAGAAGGACTTGCTCAAGGTCCCTACAGAGTGACGCCTCAGACGAGGGTCGAACCCGCTCACTCAGAGCACACGTTACGGACTGACCGCTCTAACCGATCGGCCACTGTGCCAATGTAGGTGCATGTCTGTGTGTGTTTAAGTATGTGTGTTGGCGTGTATACCTGTGGGTGCGTGTCTAGGTGTATGGGTGTGTTAATGCCTGTGGGTGTATGTGCATAGGTGTGTGATAGGCCTACAACAGTAGGCGTAATACAACATCGCATTTATGGATGTGTTGATGTGTGGGTGGGTGTGTAGGTGTGTGTTGATGTGGGTGGGTGTGTCAGTGTAGGGCCTGTAGGCCTATGGCTGTATTCAGATGTCTGTATAGGCGTGTGTGTATGTGTAGGGTGTGTGTGTCATTTATGTTTCCTTTGCCGGACCCGATGCAGTTATAATTATTATATGCAATGTCTACGTTGCAAATTTACAGTGCAACAATAATACCACATCACATTTATGGAGCGCCACCCAATACACCCTTGCTCCCTATCGCATATTACATTTACATAACCGGTGAGCACATCCGAACAGACAGTCAGACATACAGCCAGACAGATAGACGGACTGATAAAGTGACAGGCAGGCAGGCAGATACACAGACAGACAAACATAAAGACACACAGACAAACATGCAGGCAGACAAACAGATAGGCAGGCAGACACACAGACAGACGTAAAAACATGCAGACAGATGTTTATGGCACCATACAAAAGACCGAAGTCCCCCACGAGTTGTTAATAATTCGTTAGAGGTCGTCTTGGACGCAATCGTCTATAAAACTACAATCGTAGGTGGAAAGATGGAATTCACAGGGTTTCCACTTCCACTCTCTCCTTCCCTGTGGCCCCTCCTCTCATCCTCTAGGCGTCTGCCACGTTCCGCAGCGATTACTTCAAAGGCCTGGGTGAGGCCAATAAAGGAAGGGATCATTCATGCTCCAATCAGGGCAATCGGCGGCTCTCGCGATTATCGACGGGGCAGTTATCACCTGCAGGGTCAGAGGTTACGTATTTCGGCCCTCCTCTGCTGGGCATATCCCCGCCCAACTTCATAGTTTTCAACGTTCATTATGAAACCCGCTGCTGTAAGGCAACATACGACGGCCGCCTCGTTTAGAGTCAATCTAGTAACAGGGTTACTAGAACCCACGTTATAGATGCGTTAGTACGCAAACAGTTACGAAATTACCCTATGCAAATAATCTGAACCAATGAGGAATCTAAAGCGAGCAGAAGAAAATTTACTGTGGTATTGTAGCCACGACCGAGCTGTAATAATGTTGTATCCTACTGTTATTTTTCTTCGACCATGGTAACTGAAATCATGGTAGCTGAAACCATGGTAAAAGTAACAATGGCAACTGAACCCATGGTAACTGAAAACATGATATAAAATAAAACATTATCAAAGCAACTCTTGACAGCATATTGTGACTTTAACAATATACCAAAAGTCAGGTGCCAGTTTACCGATTCACTCCTAAACTCTAACCGTGCTAATGTTGCTTTGATGTTGCAATTGGTGATAGATCTGACCATTTCTGAGGACAATTTTCTAGCTCTCTGATGACCATTGCCTCCCTAAAATGATACTCGTTTTAATTTCACTGAATTGTCCAGCGGCCAGAGAGTTGTAATGTCGACTGAAAAGTTGATTTTTCAGGCATGCCCCTGTCAGATATATGGATAATATGCCTTGAGAGCTAGAGAGCTTGTATTTTGATAAATCTGCCCAGCTCTGTCTCATGACAAGCTCAGTTATAGAACTAGCGTGCTTGGCGGTTTTAGAACTACCGTGCAGATCAAATGATGAGAGACGGGCCAAATGCTCTCATATGTCGAGGAACAGGACACACAAAATGTCTTCATCAGCCGAGGTTAAGTAGGCCTAGATGAAAAGGCTCAAGATATTACTTTTCCTATATTCATCCTGTTCGTCTTCTTTATTCTTTTCTTCTATGACTACTTCTCTGTGTTATGGTAGGAATCGAATATTAATGCAATTTTTTATGGAACATACCACACTGATAATTTGCTTCGAGCAAGTGCGTAGGTCTACTACTCACTGCGCTACATTTGTACGAGCTTACGACCCGTGCACGCATGTACATATGATATGAATCTTGATTCGCCTCCTGCTGGTGACTAATTTAAGAGATTTAACCAAAATCTTGGATTGTACGGTCCGGACACAGTGAGCTAAATAAATTCTGAGATTAAATACGATACTATACGATGCTCTCACGATGAAGAGCCACAACCTGACTTCTAGAGACCGTGGTCGTGGTAAGCATTGTACGCGCATGCGACACCTGGTGACAGTTCTTGGCTTCGGCTCACAGTGATTTTCCAGCAGACGATGATGGTTGTGTTGTGCGTTGTTTGCGGCGAATTTTTGGCCAGATCTTCGTTGATAAAAGGTGCAAATATTATAAATTAGTTCGATGCGGTGACGAAATAGACCGGAAATATGTTCTGGATAGGCTACGTCGCTTTCGTTACCATTTACTGCTTTTATGAAAGGACTTTAGCCGACACTAGACGGCCCGAGACGGGCCAGAGCTTGCACCCCCTTGTGAGTTCGGAGGGTCGAGGCAATCAGGTCGAAGGAAAACCTTCTCGGACATCAAGGTTTAGTTCGACCCCAGAAACTACCTACTCGACTCTTTCTCCGACAGCGTCTTCCAACAAAGAATATAAAAGTGGTAGGTCATGGAGTAACAATAATATTATGGCTTAAACCTTGCTTTCGCTTCAGCTTGTGTAGGTCTGCGTCAGTCGCTTTTCAGTATGTTTTGAAAACACGCTGTCGTTACTTACGTGTTACAGGGGCTCCACTTTGCATTTCGCCTATATGAACATAGAAATCATTGTTATTCTTGACTGAATTAAAACTAATTTTTATCGAATTCATTGAAAGAGGTTACCCAAGTGTTTGATTACAGCTACTGTGAAATTTGGAATTAGTTTTACATAATTTTAAAATGGTTGTCGAGTCGTTAGAATTCTTATTGCTGCCCTATGTCAACATGTAAATTATTTTTCAGTTGAAATCTGACACTTTGCTGGTTAGGCCACTGGAAGTGGATTGCTTAAGCAATCTAACTTGAAGCTTACCTCATTATGATGTGAATTCCAATTGCAGTAAAAGATTCAACATTATTAATATTCAACTTTGTTACAGGATGATTTTTTATGTAGCTCTAGTTTTATAATGTGGATGGATGATGCAATGTATACACATATGTATAATACTATATATATACACACAATGCTGTACAAATATATATATATATATTGCATTGTATATTATCGTGGTGTGGTAAAGGCTAGTTGATTGTTTGTCTGCAGTCAGAGACCAGTAATTGTAACTTCCATAGTGCTGTTAACCAACTCGCAAGACATCAAACGATGATGTTGAAACATTCGAGTTCAAAGTTTAGTTCAACCCCAGAAACTACGTAATCAACATTTAAGACAGTTCCTAACACACGAGAAAATAAAAGTTGTTGGTGCGATGACAATGATCGCTAACTGTTTGCACCCTTACAGTGTCAGTCCGAAGCCCGGATAAAGAAGGAGGGCGACGCTAACGATCTATGTTATCACACAGTGTTGTTAAACTGAAACTGGCTAAGTAACTGACAATGTTGGTTTGCCAAAGGCAGTGTACAGTTGTGACTTCGTTCAGTCGTTTAATTTAATTTTTAATACTTGAGTAGTTGATGGGTCCTGCTGTGCAACAAAGATGTCTATACGGTTGTAAGCTAGGTCTGGGTTCCAACAATTGTAAGTTCCTTCCAGCTGAGCTGACTTTGTTTATGACATGTTCTTCTAGTGCCATTCAAGTGTTGTGACATTTTCAAATTTATTGTCATTTCTTCATAATAGGTGCAACAGAATAAATAATATTTTTAACAATGGAAAGTAAATAAATAATATTTGGAATAAATACAACATGTAATGACTGTATTATGTGAGCTGAAGTTGGAGATAGTGTAGTTCAGAGTTGGCAAATCCTTTTGAGGTTGCTTGGCAACATGCGTCTATATAAGTCATTTTAAATACATCCCTTTCATGTCTCTTGGAGTTTTGCCCAGTTGATTGTTTTTATTTTATGTACTTTACCTGAACAACCGTACAAATTATGAATGATGAATAGATATTGTTTGAAAGATGTTTTTGATAGGCGTAACATATAAGCCTGTATAAACGAAACTGTGGATTCACAGTGTGATTGTGTATTTTGAAGTTTTAAATATTGATGAATGCAATTGTTGATTGATTGTGTATTCTAAATTCAAAAATTTGGGGAATGCCCTGAATTCTGTGTTCCCCAATAATTAGCATGCGTGCCACATTGGGCACAAGTGGCACTTTGGGCACAAGTGGCATTTTGGGCAGAAGTGGCACTTTGGGCACGCATGCCACTACTACTAAATATTTGTGATGGCGGTTATTGGAGATTTTGGATGAGTTGGTTTTATCTGATCTATGGGCAGGCAGATGTAGGATTGTAGGTAAGTAAATGGATAAGTATATTCCTTACTAACCAACTGCTAGTATATGGTCCTACTTAGCACTGTAGAGTAGAGGCATCTAATAAGCTCTACTGTAAAGTATATAGCATTCTAACAATAAGTGTTTGGCTGGCGACTGGGCATTATGAATAAGGGATTGATGAATAAATTTGTTTGTAAATTTGATCGACTGATGATGGCTGGTGTTCTGGTTGATAAATTTCAGATTGAAAGTTTATGGAGAGATTGACAAGTTGATAGCTGTTGATCGGAAGATTTTTCGTTTGATCAATGAATTCATAAGTAGCCAAATATTTTTATGCATTGATTGATAGAAAGGGTAGTGAGTGTATGATTTGACTTCTTGCTTTGGTGGTCGCACACCATGTTGGGATCACCATTGATGATGTCGAGATTCAAATTACCCTGGTGGCAGTTCATCGTCATCGTCTTTGTCGTCGTCTATGTCATCGTCACGATGGGTGCAGTGAATAATTGTTCTCAGTCATTTGTCTACAGTTTATAGACCCAATGACAATTGACCCTTATGACACCTCTCAGTGCTAATCCGAGTGTTGTTACATATCCTCATTTATATCGACTATCTACTTGATCTTCCTTAATTTCTCTTTCTTTTAATCTTGTCAGCTGGCTTTCTCTCTGAAACATCGGATTCTTCAGTGAAGTTCGTCTTTTAGTCATTCATTCCAAATTTATATGGTGCCCTTTCAAGGTGACTACTCAAAAGCGCTCCCAGCTCCAGCACGGACATAAAGACAAGTTTCAAATGAAAATAGAAAGTACCATTACACAATATAGGGAACAGGTGTAACTCAGGAGAAAGCCCATTCCAAACCCCATATAGTTCACACCTTTGAAATCCTTTAATGGTAAAAATGTTCCTTCAATGGTATTTTTTCCTTTAATGGTTAATGTTTTCCTACTAAGTCACTACAGTGGCTGTTACAGAGGCACTCAAAGTGTCACGTTCCGTCTTGCGTTTTTCCTGTATCTCCTTATAGACTGTTATTCTTGTGGCCGAGTGTGACTCAGTTATTCCTACCTTGACTATATGTTGTTCAGTGACTGTCGTTCGGTTGGTAGTCTTCTAAATGAGGGTCCCTTCTGTGAAGAGGAACTTCCATATGGTATGCATAAATCATTTTATGCCGTCAAGGACTTCTGGTCAGTCGATTAATTATGTTTTTTTAACTAAGACCTTTTTCATTCATTTAGTCAATCAATCAATCACTACCTTGTTGAAACGGAGGCCTTCACTCGGTCTTTCAATAAATCATTTAAATTATGATTTAATCAGTGAAGGGTGTACTTTGGAACCATGTCTCAGTAGAAACACCAAACTGATCAACCCGTACTGCTCTGTTGAAAGAATTTGCTTTTAGGTCGAGTCAACACCAATCAATCAGTCAATCAATCAATCAGTCAATAAATCAGTCAGTCAGTCAATCAATGAAACATGATATGGCGCCTCTTCAAAAAATCTACTCAGAGGCACTCCCAGTCCAACCACGGCCAAAGAGGACAGATTTAAAGAGAAGAGAAGAAAGCAGATGAGGAGTTCTTAGGTAAAAGGTAAAAGCCAGAGGTCCAGTGGAAGCCAATTCCAAGTGGTAGGGCCCACAACAGAGAAGGCACGTTGGTGCAGCATAGCAGTGCTTGAAAATGGAGCATTGAGAAGGGCCTGCACATGACGCATTTTCTTCGGATGCTTACATTCTAGGCTGTTCAATTTGGTGCAGTTTTGTATTTTGTAATAATTATTATGTTGTTATGAGATAAAATTGTGTTGTATGATATGTTTGCAAATCCATAGAATTCCGATTTCGCTGCTGTTTTTTACCAATAATGATTCGTATTGGTGTACATTTTCCAATGGGAGTGGTCTCGTTATAGTTGATTAATATTGCAATATATATTTTATATATACACATCGGATTTGGATCATGTGTGAGCAATTACCTGTTTATTACCGATGCAGCTGTATCATTCTGTTTAGGCCTCAGTCGATTGCTTAGAGAGCCGGCCTGTAACGGGGAGGGTAAGGGTTCAGGCCTCACTGAAGTGGTCGCAGTGAAGAAGGGCTCTTGAGCAAGTCCTTCACTCAGAACTGCTCTGCGCCATCCCATGGATGTTCTGTGGGGGTGTTGTCGGGTGTGCGCTTGTGAACTTTAGAAGGAGGGCAATTTCAAATACAATTCTAATATTGTATGGTATCGTTTTGTTCAGCCCTATCTATGACTACACTTCTGAGGATTAGTAATATGGAAACTGTTATGTAATAAAACAGATTGGAACTGCCTTACCTTACCCTTACCTTATGCTGAGGTAACTGCGATATCACGAGTGTTTATGTATCAGGGATTCAGGATCTAATGTAAGAAGTTAAAAGACGAAATATCTTACTTGAGTTCTAAGAGTTAACATTTTTTGTTTGTTAAAAGTATTAGATATTTACACTTGTGTAATGGGTATTTTTAATTAGTTCTTCTTCTATGATTATTCCGTTTGAGAGTTTGTAGTTGGAGGTGTTCGGTAATGTGATCTAATGCTAATTGACTGTGGTATAAAGACCTTGTAAGAAAGAGATATTGAGCAAAGGTAATTATAGGCAACAGTTATTTTATTATCCAAATAATGCTGTTTGGTTTGAAAAGCAGTGAGTAAAGAAGGAAATAGTGTAAGACCGTAAGTGAGTAATAGGTCACATATGTTGTGATGATATTGACTGTGTTCTTGATTGCGTGTTTAAGTTCTTTGTCTCAAGCACGCACATGTGACTTCGATAAAATTAGTAATTTCTTGAAAACATTATCACTTGTACAAGTCTATTATCATATAGGTAGGTTCATTATCGCACAGGTAAGCCCATTGTAATGTAATATAATTGTGTCCATTATCACAAGGTTAGTCCATTGACTCCATTATCACATGCGTAAATCTCTTGTCACACGTTATGTCCAGTATCTCACAGCTAAGTCCATTATCACATAGGTCCATTATCACACAGATAACCCTGGTCTGAACAGCAAACCAGTAGCTGTTATAGAAGATTTGGAGGTGGTTTTATTGTGATCTTACTAATAATTTCGTTTATATCTTCTATTGGAGCAGGAAGCCACTGACAGCTACAGCCCGCAGTGTGCATTTACGAGGTAGTTGAGCCTGATATATCAGGTGAGAATACAAAGGTCAAGTTCAGGCAATTTGCCTTGTGATTATTGGTATTCGTGGAAGGTTCCTGTTGATAATAATTCTTCAGTTTATGTAGGGCCTTTTTTAGTGGGTTTTTAGCTGTGGTGTAAGGACAAATGTTCAACTTGGCAGCTGTGCAATTGTTTATGGTTTGAAGGGTGGGGTGGTTTGACTGATTAGGTTATTTGAACACTACAACCTCCTCACAACATGCCGTGAGGAAGTAGCCTAACTGTGATATGCTAATTCGGGCACATCAGCAGTCAAACGAAGTGCACTTTGATGATAGGCACCGATATTGAGCTATAAAATTACCAAGGGCAGTGTTAAGTGTGGTAACGTAATTTTACTGATTGTTTCTATACTGCTGAGTCAGTCTAATGTTATTTAGATGCTTCCAAAAGTAGTTACCCATATATCTAATGTGTATTTATTATGCAGAATTGGACATGGCGCTCTAAGGTGGCATTGTGGAGACGGTTTGACGTTTTTACCCTACAGACCGATTTAATCGAGGGGAAATTCTTAAAAGCGGTTCTAATGAAATGTCTTTTGGTTGATGAAAGAAGTAAACCTTTATATAGAATGCGAGCTGTGACGAGTAGTGTGTCATATGTGTGACAGGGAGAGTTTTTTCGATTTCTGTTTGATTTTGAAGACCCTGGGTAAGAATACTTAGAAGGACTCTGCTATGTTTAATGGGTCAGAGAAAGGGATTTTCGTTTGCCCATTATAGAACCGTTTAGGACGAATCACATACTGACTAACTATATCTACGTGTTTTACGCGTACATTGTAGAAGGCTTTGACTGTGGAACACATCTTCTTTGTAGTTGATTTTTGAATGCTTAAAATGGTTGTGCCTTTGTTGGAATGCTATGGGTTTTTTGTATGCCATTGGGCAGGTCCGTTGATTTAGACTAGAGAATATATGTCTCAGGATACGCAATTGAAGCATGCTGCCTTTATATGAATAGTGATGTAGACGTTTCAACAGCTCCTATTCTAGAATTTATAATTGTAAATGATCATCTATTTGGCCCCACTCAAAGAGCAAAAGCAGTCAGAGCAGTAGCCTATGTTATATCGAGTGTCACTGTTGTCGATTTAGCAAAACAATGCACAGTCACTTAGAAGAGTCACCAGTGGTGGGCCCACGCACACACGCAGAACCAACCAACGGTTCCAATCAACAGTTGTGAACTTTGTGTACCTTGTAATGTAATGTAACATGGTTTATATGCCACTTAAACTATGTACATTATTTGTATCTTGTAAACTATACCTTGAGATTGGAGAAGTGTCCAGTAATTGTACTTTTGAAGGATATATTTGCCTACGGCGTTTGAAGTTGCCTGTTGCGAGACAGTTTGCCTGGTGTCATTAAAAGCTGTATTCTAAATGATTTATAACATATTTTTACACAGACTTGTGGAAATTAAGATGAAATTGGAAGCATGCTGTCTTCAACACGCGCACACACGCACACAGACACACATGCACACAGACATACGCACATATAGAAACATGGACACACGCACACAAACACACAGCTGCCCACGCCTCAGATTGGAGCTTTGTACTCTGATGAGCTAAGAGTATGAAACGAGCGCCCCCCTCCAGCGGAAGGTGCAGCTCTACTTTATTTTATGTGCACAATAAGTGTACCTATTATCAGACAGTGAATGTATTTGTGCCTGCCAGTGTCATTAGTGTCTGGCGTGTCTCCGACTGTCCTCTTGACAAACACTCCACTGGTCTGGACGTCTTGGTGACATCCTGTTTGCTTTCCACAGCCCATCCTTTTTCCCTTCTGAATACATGCTGCCCACTGGTCATACAGAGGTTCTATCAGTCCCAAGGAAGCGGAGTCTCTTTTTCATGGACCCTTCCAGATAGTGTGGCTCTTCTGGTAATCGAAGGATCCTCGAGTGTCTGAGAACTGCTGACACTATTCTTCATCCGCTAGTTACGAGGCAGAGGTGTTTCAACATTAGCCCCGTGCCACACGGAGCGAGCGTCGTTATGCTTACTCAAACATATGCATGCATACTGCTAGGTTAACGCATGTTGCATACTTTAACACACGTTGTCTTTGTCCGTGTCAGACTGTCCATCTCTGTCTCTCTTTCGGACATATTTGTGTGTGTATATATTTATATATATTGTATGTATATATATTTATATGTGTGGGTGTATGTATATATATATATATATATATATTTATACATATGATGATTATTTGCCTTTTCTTCTCCCTCTCTTTGCACGTGTGTGTGTTTGTTTGTGTGTTTGTTTGTGTGTGTGTTTGTGTGTATATGTGTAATGTCTGTAATAGCATAAGCCTGAGTATTAAATTGTCTTTTGATGATTGTCAGCAAGGTACGGACTACAATAAAACAGTTAGTGTTGCCGCAATCTAGTAGCAGGACACCAGTCTGACTGCAGATCACATTGGGTGGGTTATAGGGCAATGATTTATGGCCAAATAAGTTGAGAAGTCCCTGAAGTTGACCTCTGGACCTCTGGTAGCCTTGGCATATGAAAACTCTGCTAATGAAGAGACTCCAGCCGTATATTTACGTTAAAGTCACTTATTCCAAAACAACTTTTTTTTGCTTCTAATACATGGGCAATTTGATGGACTAAATGTCGAGGTATTGGTAATATAGACTCTTAATTCTATCTCTAAGCTGCATCTTTTGTGCCTTGTTGCATTTGTGTAAACGAGTTTGTTCCGTAGTAGTAGTTGTAGTAGCTGTAGTAGTAGTAGTAGGTAGTAGTAGTAGTAGTAGTAGTAGGCGGCCTAGTAATAGGAATTATATGTCACTGCAGTGTTGAAATAATAGTCTGATTTCTTGCCACTTTTACAGTGTTGCAATGGGAAAACTATATACTATGTCCCAGTTGTGTTCTATCCTAGTTGCGTATACTGTCTGGAATTTCGTAGGAGGCGCTCTCTGTGGATTTTATTGATAAAGTTAACCCCTGCAGGTTGGTAGTCTCCGGTTACCTTGTTAGTCTCCGGTTACCTTCTTTTGTCGACAGGTAAACGAAGACTACCTGTTGTAGTTGGTTAGATTGCTCCGTGTCGCAGATATGCCTGCTTGTCTGTGTATCTGTGAACTGCTGTACGTGTGAATGTGGCCAATGACGGATGTATTCTTCTCGATTGCATTCGACTCTAAACAAGCCTTGTTGACTCGAACTTGTCCGAGCTATAAGGGCAGGATTGCGTTGGTCTGAGCCGAGGTTCCCACGCGTAGCTAAACAGAATCCGTGTTAGTTGGCTGTAGAGTTATAAGCACCTCTGTGGCCTTGAGAATCTTATTAGTTAATTGTGCAATATAACTGCTCTGCTCTGACCGTTTCGGGTTTACTTTGTGCGTGCGTGCTTCTTACTTGTTTTCACAACTTCATACTTTACAGATATTTAAAGCGCCCTATAGAAGTAGCTTGCTACCTACGGCGCTATATAAATGGTCGTAATTACAATTACGGATGATTACATTACAAATGTTGCTATTGTACTTCAATAATCCCACAAGTATCTTGCATTTATATGACAATCCTATCAATTGTTGTAATTACAATTACTAGGTACGTACTTTACCACTACGTCATAAATCACCATCTCATGTGCCATTGTGTTGGCACATGATGTTCCCGAGTGATTGTGCCATGTGCTATAACCTAAGGGCATAGGTTTCAGATTCAAATCATTGTACCAATGTATTGACTTGTAAGGGAATATGGAAATTAACCTATCGTCCATTAAGCTAAACTTTTGGTAAATTAATCCGACTGTTAAGTATCGCGGGATAGAATTTCGTGGCGTCAAATCACAAGGGCAGCTGTGGCGAAGGATCTCACGGGATCAATTCTCTGAAAAGGGATCAGGCGGTCACTATATAAAAATGTGTACATTTACATGTAAAAATTTTTTTAGCTGTTGTGATCCAGATCAGTGGTTCTTAACCGTCGTGTATGTTGGCACCCCTAAGATTTTGTAATTGTATATATATATATATATATAATTTGAAATTATATTTATGTAATATATATATATGTATGTATATATATATACATTTTATAGGATGTACTTTTATATTTAAATTGCCAACAAGGACCTCAAAATAGTTGACTATAGGTACATCATATATTTCATTGATTATCATAATTAGATGCAATTTATGTGAAGCTTTGAAGCAAATTGAAAAATCCTTGTAGCAGCTGCCTGTCACAGTGCTAATGTAACGACGCAGTCAATTTCCGGCAATTACTCTCACACTGAAACGAGCCGCTTCTGCTGTCGAGTGCTGTCACACATATTTGTCTAATTGCTTCAAAAGGGCTCATTACTGTTTTGGCATTACAGTTATGTGGCCCTTTGAAGTGCCGTCGATGGCGTGACTTCTGGTTTCTCCGAGTTGTCAGATTTTTTTAATCTGACTTCTGTGATGGACTTTGTGATTGATAACGATGTTTCACGTTATAGGCGATCATATAGGCACAGAGGCCGATCGGTTAGAGCGGTCAGCCCGTAACGTTCAGTGTGTGTTGAGCGACCCTCGTCCGGGGAGTCACTATGTAGGGATCTTAAGCGCACAATTGCTCTGCAGTACAACTGCAATTGCGCCGTCGAGGCGTGTCTGTGCACTTCTGAGCAAAAATGTTGTAAGAAGGGCGGTATCAAATTTCGGTAATAAAATAAATAAAATATATACTTGTTGTCTGGGTTTTTGATGACGAAAACTATTATTGTAATCGCACTAGATCCGATCTATACTTAACATAGTTGATAAGATTGACAATGAACTACAATGCAATGAGAACAGTTGTGAATACAACTTATTCAATACAACTGCAGAATACAACTGTTGATTAAAATTTTTGAATAAAATTTTTGAATACAACTTTTGAATACAATTTTGATTACAATTTTTTAACACAATTTTTGAATACAACTGTTGAATATCATTTTTTAAATGCAACTTTTGAATATATATTTTTAATACAACTTTTGAATATAATATTTTGAATACAACTTTTGAATACAATTTTTGAATACAGTTTTTGAATACAATTTTTGAATACAGTTTTTGAATACATCTGTATTCTGACATTGCCCTCCTTCTAAAGTTCAAAGGTTCGCCACTATATGACAGAACATATCACACAGCAGTTGTATGTGAAAGACTTGCTCAAGGTCCCTATGTCAGACTAACTGCTTTGGACGAGTCTCTAACCCATACTGTCAACCTTACAGGTCTAGTGCTTTAACCAATCGGCCACTTTGTACGAGTGTATATTACAGACATACGTTAGATCGTAAATGTAAAGACATTAGATTCCTAATGGTAGTCAAACTAACACCAAGACCTTGGTAGTGAGAAATTTCAAACTGACGGTAATAGTGTAATGGATCTTAAGAGATTATTCTCGTAAAATGAAGCAAAACATCCACCAGACTTGGGATTCATATGAATTGGTTACCGCTTCAACTGAAATAGGATTATAAGATTGGAAATTTGCAACACCTGCGACAAAAGGTCGCCAAAGACTGCTACGATTAAGTCCTGGACAATTTTCTATATATTTCGTGGAAGTGTGTCGGTACGCCAAAGTGTAGATTAACAACGGCTGGAATTCTTGCAACCGTACACCTACTTAATTTAACCACTGTTGTTGACCTGATATAGGCCCTACATGGACCGGTATTTTACATCGACCCAACGAGGCCTACGTAGTACGGCTTAAGTTAAACATGCGGGGCTTACGATGGGGCACAAACTCGAGTGTCGTTTGGCTCCAGGCACACACAGTGGGGCGAATCGAGAAAGCATGGCGTGATCACCCAAGCGATCCATTTTCATTTGTAACCGTTTTAAGTCGTCAAGGGTGCTGCATGATTGTCGAACGCTTCGAAACGCCGTTACACGTTAGCTGTCGTCCGGCAAGACAGGCTGAATAAGTCGCCTCTGTTATATATATATATATATATAATATATATATATATAATATATATATATATTACATATATATATGCATGCCCAAAATGTCATCGAATCGTATGCGTCCATTCAAATTCAACTGAGGAGCGCTGGTCAATGCCAACGTCTTGGCATGTCGTCAACCATGGAAAGCCGTTGTTGTCGGCACGGTCGTTGCTGTTCACTTACGCGAATCCGCGTTAAATGTCTCTGCCCTCATTGCCTTTTCGGTGATGACGATGATGACGATTATGGGGGGAGGGGGTGGACACCAGTGTACTTTGGCAAGGTCACGACACGGATGGCTGAGACAATTTTGTCCCCCCCCCCCGACTCCACACTCCATGACTGGGTTCTATCTCGCTCGGCTATTATTCGTGGAATGCGTTGCTGATTGGCTAACCGTGACTGCTTTTCTACAATTTCAGTTGAAGCGAATATTGATGAATTTCTAACGGCGCTATAGAAGTCATTAGATTATCATTAAAGCTTCTCTTAAGACATTGTCCGTCCGTTCAGTCCGTCAAATCCTCACCACCCCCACTCCCAAATCACCCATCCGTCTGTCCACCTGTTGTGATTATACCCACCTCATCCATTTGTCCCTGCAGCGATGCGAGTCTGTCCTACGGCAGTAGTTTCAGTTTAAAGACCCGTGATAACAAAAATCATTAGCGTCGCCCGCCTCATTTATCCAGGCTTGATACTGGCTCTGCCAGAATGCGAGCAGTGGTGAAGTATCGTCCATCGATGGGTAATCTATGAAGGCCTTGCCTCATCCATTCATCCATCCATCGGATCAGGACAGTGTTGGACACGAGACCAAGACCGAGAGGTCCGAGACCAAGACCAAGACCGATGCTCTTTTTATTAAACAATTCAATCTATTAAGACGCTAAAACGGAATACCACGCTTAAAACATTAAGTTGTTTGCTGACCATTACTAATCTTAATGGTCCAGAAACAGTTTTACCGGCCAGTCTGAACTTTTGCGGGTTCAACCCTTGGTTTCGGCCGGAGAATATTACACTATAAATTACTTACAGTATGCGATTTAAATACTAGATACTTTAAGACAAGTAGATGAACGTTCCGTTTGAATGATGTAAGCCTACTTGTACTCAGAATT
Organism: Bimastos eiseni; assembly: GCA_959347315.1. Lineage (NCBI taxonomy): Eukaryota > Metazoa > Annelida > Clitellata > Crassiclitellata > Lumbricidae > Bimastos > Bimastos eiseni. The sequence goes on from OY365815.1 coordinate 31,911,115, forward strand.
GTTGGTTAATAGTGACTAAACGAGGCTGACCACATAATTATTAGATTGTTCCAGAACCTTGAAATTTGTGAAAGCAAATTTTGAAGTGGCTGGTTCCGTTGTAAATGCATTTTTTGCCCACAGTAAGATGTATATATATATATAAATAGATGGTCTAAACGCCGGTGTCTCTAATCGAAGATAACAGACAAATATCAAAGAAATTGCTCTGATACGGCAGTTGACCAAGAACGCTAACTTAAGACGAAGACCAATCCCAAGACCGTTCCTTTAAGACCATGACCGACGCATCCGAGACCAAGACCGAAGCCTTCGAGACCAAGACCAAGACCACAGTTTTCCGATCTCGAGACCAAGACCGCGGTCTCGAGACCACATCTCTGCATCAGGATGTCTGTTGGATTGGATATTATCCCCGTTCGATTGAGCGATCGTAATGACATCTGCTTAGACGGGAAACGTGCGTCGTCTGCTCGGCGGATTAATCTGGCCCTACTTTCCCCGTCTCCACCTCCGCCGTGCAAGTAGGCCGTACATACGTCCTGCGACGTGAAAATTTGCCTCCATTAACCCGTCGAAGGGTCGCCTAATACAATTCTGGGTGGAGTACATCCGACCCACCTGACTAACCACCCATCACGGCGGGCCTCGGAAGGGAATGGGAGGACAGATGGCAGATATATATATACATATATATAAGTATATATATATATATATATATATATATATATATATATATATATATATATATATATATATAGACATACACTCATTACAGTTAATTGCGTTTGTTCTTGGACGTACGCGTTTTTGCCGTCTCTGAATAATGTTCGACGGTCAGAATTACGAGAGTGTGGGAACGTCGGATCAAGCGCAATCTGGATTCTAACTAATTTGACGTGCTCTTAGTAATAATGATGGCCGAATTACGGGTGCATGAGTGAGATATGGAGTTTCATTCAATCGGCCCAGTGATTCATGTAGGCCTTGACGCCCTGCTACGTCTGCCTGCTTGCTGGCCCGTCCGTCCGTCTGTCTTCGTGTCCGTCCGTCTGTCTGCCTGTGTCTGTCTGTGTCTCTCTCTGTATGTACGTCCGTTTGTTCGCCCGTCTGTCTGTCTGTCTGCCTGCCTGCCTGCCTGCCTGCCTGCCTGCCTGCCTGCCTGCCTGCCTGCCTGCCTGCCTGCCTGCCTGCCTGCCTGCCTGCCTGCCTGCCTGCCTGCCTGCCTGCCTGCCTGCCTGCCTGCCTGCCTGACTGCCTGCTTGTCTTCCTGTCTGTCTGTCTTCCAGCTTGTCTTCCTGCCCTCCCGTTCTTCCGTCTGTTTGTCTGCCTGCCCGCCCGCCCGCCCGCTCGTCCGTCCGTCCGTCCGTCCGTCCGCCCGCCCGTCTGCTTGCCGATGCGTAGATCCGTGCACCGGTGTTAAATGCTGTTTTGACGAATATAGACCTGAACTGTATGCTTTAATCTGCCATTCACTATAATGCTGGCCTGCGGCGCAGTTGGCACACCCTCTAGCGGCATTGTAACGCTATAGTTCAAAGCTGAACTAACTTTCTGCTGGCATCCAGTGCCGCAAAACTGGCATCGATTATGACACCGTCAAAAGTAACGCATATTGTTAATGACAACTAGAATACTTTAAGGACTATCTTTGTTGCCCAGAGCCGAAATCTAATATAATTAGAGGTGTCAACTTTTTATAAAATACCGTCCGGATAATCGGAGTCCTTTCTGAGCGTGTAAACTCACATGCCTGTCGCGATGAAAAACAATCTCTTAAAGTTCGCACGTTTTCGTTTATTGTATTGTACTTACACATTTTTATAGCGCATTTACAACCTGATTAAATGCTCTCCCTATGCAAAAACCCCCGCGGAGAAAGAGTCTTCGGAACACAGGTAGAAGCATTTTCAGCAAAAATCAGTGAGTGTGTCGGATTGGTAAGTTTGTTCCAAATCCATGGTCCATTAGCGCGGTGTTGTGCAAAAGCCGTCAAACTGGCTATGCAGGACTGAGTAAACGTTGGGTGAGGCGCTGGATGCAATAAGTGGCGTTGAGGATGGAATAACTGGATTCACTTTGATTTTCCTTTCACTTTCCGGCCGTGCCAGAAGACTCTGAGCCAAACAGTCATGTGACAGCCTGACCCTCTGGAAAAGAGTGGAAGCCAGCTCGGACCTCCTTCGGAGTATACCCGTCGAACATGCCCTACGACTTGATGCTGCGTTCGTGATAAGCTGGCTATAGGCCATCTCAGTAGCTTCTTATAGTTTCAGTTTTACGACACTGCGATAACAGGGATAATTGGCGTCGCCCTCCTCCTTTACCCAGGCTTGGGTCTGACACTGCCAGAGTGCCAACAGTGGCGGAGTCTCCGTTGTTTCTGCCACGATGGAATCATCATAAGGCGGTAATACGATAGCCTCCCACGCCGCCACTGGGCACCAGATGTGACTTACCGAGTTACCGGTACGAGTCAAAGGCTAACCTTATGAATGCTAAACTAATTCAGAGTCACATCAGTGGAGACGGCCTGAGTAACGCCTACGAGACCGGCCACCTTTCATTTAAACTCCGCCACTGGTCGCACTCTGGCAGAGCCAGTCCCAAGCCTGGATAAAGGAGGAGGGCGACGCTAATGATCATTTCCATCACACAGTGTCGTTATATCGAAACTACTACCTTTTATTTGGATCTCGAAATGTTTCAGCGTTGGCGATTTCACACGACTGGTTGCGCTTCGAGTCTTTTCGACAGGTAGTTGTCAAGTCGATGGTGTGCCACTCGCGCCCGCCCTCTGTTGGGTTACTCTGTGCGACAGACGAAGGACCGTGCAAAGCACTGCAAACACTGCATGTGCTCCTTGTTCGACCTCTGTGTGCCCCGAGCATACTCCGGGCGTCTTCTACTCGTAGAAGCGCTACATGTATGACGCTGTCGTCAAAGCGTAAGGATAATAATAATAATAATAATAATAATAATAATAATGATAATGATAAGGATAGTAGTGATATTAGTAGTGATATTAGTAGTGATATTAGTAGTGATAGTAGTAAAGATAGTGGTAGAGATAGTAGAGATAGTAGTGATAGTAGAGATAGTAGAGATAGTAGAGATAATAATAATAGCGATACTAATAATTAATAAATAAATAATGATAATGATAATGGTAATAGTAATTTTACTTTATTTCAAGCTGACAAGCCGCAGTATGATCTCAAAAACACAGCATGAACGGATGGTGAAAAGTTATTAAAGGAGTAGAATTTAACTGTCGGCAGCCATGCAGGGCGTCCTTTACGTTACACATCTAATGTGACCAACGCTTCGCCTAGAGAATGAAGGGCTAGTCAACCTTATGGGTATCGAACGCGGTTCATCAACTGCGTCAAGTGTGTTATTGATTGCTCTACGCCCTCGTGTATCAACGTGGATGGGTCGTGGAGTTGATATTTAACGAAGAGGTGTCAGAATAAAAGTGATTAGCATTGATCTCCTAATTCAATCCGTCTTGGGACTGCACCGTCCGAAAGACTGGACGTTACCGAGTTGAGGGACCGGAGAGAGAGAGAGAGCACTGAGTATACATGAACGATCCTGAAGAGATGGTCTTGAAGGGGTGGGATATATATGTAACACCTGATGATGAACGAGGAGAGGAGCAGGAACAGGAGATGGAAGACGAATATGTCGAGAAGAATAAGGCGCTGAAGGGGAAGACAAAAGAGAATTGCCATTGAGCTAACCATCCCTATAGAGAGAGGATGCAATATGGTTACGACATGTTGTGACATACTGTGGCCTGTCAGTTTGAAATTAAACGAAAATAGTAATTATTCTTATCATCATCGTCATCATCATTGTTATTTACTTTTATTATTATTATTATTATTATTATTACTATTAATATTACTATTATTATTATTATTATTATTATTATCTCCATACTCTCCCCCGTGCATGGTGATAAATTTGCCCTGCCTCGGCAGGTGTCTATAGGACCGAAGACTAGTCCTCTCCCTTCAGCGTCTGAGCGTTCCACCCACATTCTACAGTGAACGAACCAGTAAATTCGGTTGACGGAGTTTATCGTATACATGATATCCTTCCGTTTCGGTGCCTGGGGATTGGAACTCCCGACGTTCTCTAACGACAGTCCACACCGCCAACCGCAGAAACTATTATATACGATACCGGAAAGGCGCTATGTAAATTCACCGCGTGAAACTATATATATATTTATATACATAACGGCTTACGTGTTTATTCTTTGGGAATATCGTCATAGTGTACTCGGGTCGTACTGAGAGCCGTCTCGTGGAAGGTGCAAACGCATTCTGCAGGTGTCGAAGAAAGCTGCATTATGTTGAGAAATGTTTCTCTTTCTGCGGCTTTGTACTCGCAGTCGCCGCGCGATTCTAGATGGAAATCTGAGGTAACGCATTTGCATTTAACCTGTGTTCTGTTAAATTCTGATGTCGAAGCCAGCTCGTAAATGGAAAGCCACCGATCCTAAGGTCAGAAGAGCAATTAGAATTGGAAAAAGCAGTCGAGATTACAGTGAAACGCTACGTAAGAATTGCTAGAAAAGCTATAGTCATTTAATTATACATACAAAAAAAGACCTACATTGGTTTAGCATAATTCAAGACTATTTGAGTTGGCTCGATTTGCGTATTCTATCTAGCAATCCGTTTGAGCAGTTCGTCCAATCTCATTTAGTCATCCATCAGTATACATGCTTTGTATATTAGTTCATGCATGAATCTATTACCTATCCATCCATCTGTCAATCCACCCACCTGTGCGATCATCCATCTGTCTATCCATCCGTTCTAACCATTCCATCGATCCATTCGTTCCATCCATCTAGCCAGTCAGTCATTGATGCATCCATCGGTGTTCATCCTCTTTCCACCCGCCCTTGCATTTATCCATCTGTCAATCTGCCAACCTGTTCTTCTACCTGTCAGTCGATTCATCCTTTCCCTCCATCCGTTCCATCCATCTATCCATTCATCCATCTATCCATCCATCCGTCCAACAACGTCCACCTGTTCTTCATCCATTCATTGATTCATCGTCCATCCCTCCACCCATCAATCACATGAATTTGCATCTGTTTCAATAAGTTAACTGATGACAACGATCAGTTGATCGGATTGCAGTCATCGCTCGTGACGGCGTCATTGGCATGTGGACCCCATTCATCGCGTGGACTAAAATTACGCATTCAATGAAACTTATTATTTATCCAAGCATCGACTTTTTACGTTCGGCTTCATTCAACGTTGTTCACGGGCCTACATACATGTATGCTGGTCTATGGCCAACGTGGGCCTAAAGTGGCAATGTGTACACACTTCATTGTCAGATTTGTTATGGCGAACTGACACATATATACATAGATACATACAAGTACATATATATAAACACTATATAGTATATAGTCCTATATAAGCATACTTCTACTGATTGATGATTCAGTTTTACCTGGTTAGGCCTAGTCTTTTTTCTGGAGTTTTTACTTTAAGACTGTAGGCCTAGCCTACCTTTGCTGGAGTTTACTATTATTACTTGTTCGATTTAAGGATGTTTACTACTGCGCCCTTTGAACTTGTTAGTGGTGACACAGTTGCAAGAAGTTATTTGAACTGCTGCTTGTTATGAGCATGGTGTTTACACTGCAGGCCTGCTTTAAAGCTACTCTGACCATAACGCGATCTATTACTATTAGTACCCGATGATACACTTTAACTAGTTTAAGATGAGGACTTTTATCTAGCTTGTTGATAGTCCTTTCACCACTTACCTCTGTTAACTACCTGCAGCTCATCTATTGTCAAAAACCCTCGGCCTTGGTGATCGCATTAAAAAAATTCTAAGGCAACTATAAGCCTACACTTGTTCCCGATTCTGGCTATAGATACATAGTTTAAAATCTCTCTCTGTACATATGTTCAAAGTAATATGCCAAGTTCTGCTCCTCCTTACTTGTTGTCATCTTTAGTTATCCCGTCCGTCAGCTGCTCCTCAAAGACGAAAATTGCTGCAAAATGAGATTCTAGGATAAAAAGAGCAAGGCTCCCTCCCATTCGGAAACTGAATGTTTGAAGTTGCTGGTATACCTGAATGGAACTCGTTACCAGAAACTATTCTTGATCTTCCTTGATCAATATTTTCAAATCTATAAGCGTAGAATTCGTCTCTTCTCTAAGTAGGCACCTACGTTTAATCACTATCACTATCTTGTAACATGTAACATTTTGTTTTATTCAGGCACATTATATATACATGTGCGTGTGGCACGATGGCCGATTGGTTAGAGTGATCGCCTCGGTGTGCGCAGAGTGAGCGGGTTCGACCCTCGTCCGAGGCGTCACTGTGTATAGGGACCTTGAGCAAGTCCTTTGCGCACAATTGCTCTGCAGTACTACTGCAATTGTGCCATCGAGGAGTGTGCACTTTTGAGCAAAAAAATGTTGGAAGAAGGGTGATATGAAATTTCAGAATAAATAAATAAATATGTATCTGGATCAGGAGTTGAGGAAGGGGACCAATATTTTTCGTGTGCGAAATCTTTGTATGATGAATTTTCCCCTGTTTTTGACTTGCTTTACCGATCATTTGCTCCTTTTCGGTTTTCACCATAAGTTAATAGTATTACCGTGCATACTTTTTTCAATATATTTAGTTCTGTAAGATTTACACTTACAATTACAGGAACCCCACGTGGAGCCAGCTCACGCACACAGACACGCACGTACAGAGAAGACGAACACACAGACACGTACACAGAGACATGAATGCGAACACACACACATACACACACAGTGATCTAGAGTTGCAGTTGAATTGTACTTATAAAATACTGAGCGAAAGTGCAATACGATAAGTTCTATAGGTGATACGCGTCGACACCGGCGGCTTCACAGTACGAATGTGTGTCATCGTACTACTACTATAGTCATTGTTACTAAACCTAATTCAGTAAGCGTTATCCGGTTATCGTACTGATAGATCGACAAGACCTGTCGGTCAATCACTCGACTAATCAACGATCAATGAAGGAGTCCGTTTAAGTTCAACTATCTGTGATTCATTTTAGCTTTGAGCGTGATGAATCAGAGTCCTCGAGCACTAAGCTCTTGCTTGGCCACCCAGTATATATACTGAGTATGTGTATATATATATATATATATGTGTGTGTGTGTGTGTGTGTGTGTGTGTGTGTGTGTGTGTGTGTGTGTGTGTGTGCTCTGCCTTCTCTTGCTCTGACTTCCCTCGTTAGGTCCATGTATATCTCTTTGTGGTAGTTAGCATTAGCTTCGCCGTCCTCCTTTATCCAGGCTTGGGACTGGCACTGACAGAGTGCTAACAGTCACGGTGTTATATTGTATTCTCTATAAGCAGGCACTCCTCATGTACAGAGCACGCACAGATCATCTGCCGTCTTATCTGTCCACAAGGGTCACACTTTGCAGCTCTATTAAAGGCCGCTCCTCTCTTAGATCAGCCGTTGCTGGAAAGTACGTTGTCTCTAGTACACGCCTTGTCTTCGGCCGGCGGTCATTGACTGTTGCGGTCCCTCCATCTGGAACTCTACCTCCTCGTGTTCGCAACTCTCAATGAGTCTGTCTTGCGCTCAAACCTGAAAACCTACCTCTTCCAGTCTGCCTATACCTCTTAATGGTACCCGGCTTCATGGTGAACTTTTTGTAAGTAGGGCAACATCAAATAATAGTTGTATTATTGTATTGTATTTTCTTGGCTAGTTTCAGTTTAACGACACTGCGATAACACAGATCATTAGCGTAGTCCAGGCTTGGGACCGGCGCTATTAAACTGCAAGCAGTGGAGAAATTCTCTTGCTCTGTCTTCTTTTTTATGCCGCCAGTTTGGAAGCGTTCATCATCGAAGTCAGAGGGAGGAGAGTCCACACTTGGCAGAGGTTGATTTGCCTCTCTCTTCGTGGTCTGAATTTGTTGTATACCTGAAACCAACAAGTATGACGCTTAGCGTATTGACCTGCCTTTTCTTCGTCTTCGTCTTCTTCGTGTCTCTTGCTAGTGTTCAATGAATTTGGTCTTTGAGGAGTTATTTGCTTTTGCTGTTTGTTGTGAACTTGATGTTTACGATGGCAGATTATACCATGAGCCAGTCTTTTAACACTCTGTACATATTAACAGACGTGATCGAAGCTGTGTTAGATTATACAGCATATTATTTACCTTGAAGAATTATCGTGACCAAATTATCAATCATTCAGTTTTGAAATGCTGGGTTCATGGAGCATAAAATGTTATCAAGGTCCTTCCTGCAACAGCTGTGTCTACTAATTTTAATGTATGTGTCAAGTAAAGCTCTCCTGTTTCTAGTGAAATGTGGGGATGTGTTCATTTCCTCTCCTTAGGACAATCCCTACGGTCATGGATGTGATACGCAATTGTCAAATGCGTCATGTATGTACGTATCTCCAGAAAGTCCGGGTTCTATATGGGTATGTATGAGTGAAAGTTTGTGCACATATATAGTTATGTATGCATTAGATATCTAATGTAATGTGATGTAATCAGATATTTATATAGGGCCGCTTATATCAGCAGCGCTCTCAACGGGCGTCTGTGCGTGGGAACAGAAAAGTCTTAAAGCATCTCCGAAACTGCTACGTGAATGGCCATTTATATTGCACCTAACAGGAACCTCACGAAGGCGCTGGGCTGGTTGGCCTCGTACTTGCTCTGACCGTAAAAAACTGCCAGGTCCTGTACACACAAACTAAGCATTAGATTGGAAATGCAGATCAGACTATCGATAACCCGATAATCGCTCGACTGCGGTCGTGTGTCTTTAGCAGAGCAACGTAGTAGTAGTTGTAGTAGTTGTAGCTTCAATTTAAAGACACTGTGATAATAAAGATTATCAATAGCCTCGCCCTCCTCCTTCACTCAGACTTGAGACTGGCACTGCCAGAGTGCAAGCAGTGGCGGGAGAGTAGTTTCAGTTTAAAGACACTGTGTGTGTGATCACAAAGGTCATTAGCCTCTCCCTCCTCCTTCACCCAGACTTGGGGCTGGCGCTGCAAGAGTGCAAGCAGTGGCGGGAAAGTAGTTCAAGTTTAAAAACGCTGTGTGCTAACAAAGGTCTTTATCCTCGCCCTCCTCATTCATCCAGGCTTGACACTGGCGCTGTCAGAGTGCGAGCAGTGACGGTGATTCCGTTTTCCGTAAACTGCCTTAATGAGATGTTAGCGACCTGATTAGTGCTTAGTGTTTCCTGGCCGATTGTTCTAAGATCCCGGCGGCTGGCTTTTGGTTTATGCAGAGGATGTGTGCAGAGCCGATAAGTTTTTTTTTCATTCCACGGACTTCCGCTCGTTCGTGTTCTGGTACTGATAAGTTATTCCAAAGAAGACCTGAGCTCCAAGTAATGTGGCCGGCTTTACCAGTTATCAACTGGAGTATGGTTTCCTACTATTAAGGTCTCATAGGATGACAATTTCAGAGAGGTTTCACCTCAGCCAGCGTACCCACTGGGAGCCCACAGTGAACCCACAGTCCCGTATACATAGGGCCCATGTGGGTGTCACCTTGTGCCCAATGACAGGAACGCTGAAGACCCTATGAATGTTCATTGCTACCACTATGATCATTTCTGCGGTCATTGTGGGGATGTGCATGATCCTTAGTGATGATCATTTTGCACTTACCATTCGGATCATTCATTCATAGATCTTTGTGAGTCGGTATTGAAGGCCTGGTGTAGTTTTCTCTGCTGAGAGAGGTTGTTTTGGTTCCGTTTGCCCGTACACCAGCTATGCAAAACCGTGCATTTTCGTTGATAGGCCTTAGGGTTTGGAATGGCCTCTCTGAAGTTACGCGTGTTCCGTACTGTGCACTGTGTTACTTACCTTTTTAACACTCGTTGAAATGACTTTTAGCATAATGTAGGCTAGCACAGAAAGCGCCTCTGAGTAAGTTTTTGAAGAGGCGCTATATCAAAATAAATTGATTCATACGACTATGGAAGTGGTGATAGTAGTACTAGTATAGTTGGTAGCACTGGTTGCAGTGGTTTGTAATGGTAGTTGTGAATTTCTAAAGTGCCACTTGAAAACTTAGTGCAGGGCACCAGCTTATTCACGTGTGCTGAGTCAAGTCAGAGGGGTTGTCGAGAGAATGATTAAATGGGGATCCGGGTCCTGTTGCCAGAGACATGATGAGGGGAAGAGGGAAAGGAGCTGATAGGACTGGTCTCATTTAAGTTGAAAATGACTGGAATGCAGAGGACCAGATGTTGGGTAGGAATTCTTGATTGGAAAGCCTGAGGGGTAATGGAATGATAGATGGAGGAACTGGAGTCAGATGATGGAGGGTGAATACCGATGGAGTGAATGAGAATTTGTGGAATTCCAGAGGAGGATAATTCCAGGGTCAGTGTGGCAAGATTGAGACAGGAGGTTGATTGAATAGACTGGAGTGGCGGGATGGTAAAGAGATCGCCAAGATATGTTGGCTGGGAATATTGTAAGGGATAAGGAGCTGTCGGTTAATGTAATTTGACGCAGGGATAATACGGCGCCTGAAAATTCGGCGCAGGTCATGTTTCTTGTTACTTGTTAAATCTGCACTGTTTAAAGGTAGTTTTGTTAATCAATGTATATATTTAGTTATTTAGCTGTGCATGACATTTATTCTGTGACTTTATGATCTCATTTTTTCTTTTCCAACATACACATAGGAAGTTGCTAATTACAATGCATCAAATCGTCAAATTACTTTGTAATTGAAATCACTCAACAAGGATGCCCATTATGACAACTTTGACACAATAAAGAAATTAGCCAGCCATTGCTTTGCAACAATCTAATTAACGGTATTCTACAACTTTATGAGATCAAACCAATCGAATATTTTCTTGCACCCGAATTTCTTTGTCTGGCGCCGAATTGTCCTTGCATCGACAAAGGAGCTCTCCATGTGGGAGACTGCAGCTGAGACCTGGGAAACTGTTGAAAGTCTGTGTCTTTGACAGACGGTGGTGCCCTTCGACAGACAGTGAGTGTCCTTCGACGTACAGTTCCTTTGACGCACAGATTCTTTGATAGACATTGTCTTTAGCAGACAAAGCTCTTTGACAGACAGTTCTCTTTGACAGCTAGTGTTCTTGGCAGACAGTTCTATTTGACAGACAGTTCTCTTTGGCAGACAGTTCCCTTTGGCAGACAGTTCCCTTTGACAGACAGTTCCCTTTGACAAACAGTTCCCTTTGACAGACAGTTCCCTTTGACAGACAGTTCTCTTTGACAGACAGTTCCCTTTTACATACACTGTCATACAGTGGTCTTGTTATTTTCGATGGACCTAAGAAAGGCTAAGATGTTGGGTGGTGTGCTTCAAAATTTCAATTTGTGGTCAAAACATCTCTGGGCTGAGCTAATCGTATTTGTAATCTCCAAATTTTTAAATCTCCACTCGAAACCCTGGCAAATGGCACCAGCTTAGTTATGAGAGCTGCATCAAGAAAAGGGGTTGTCAGAAGGGTAGTCAGGGTTCGATTTTCTGAGGGTCAGATGAGGCAGAGTAGGTGTTTTTAAGTCAGATGTCGTTTAGTTCGAGAATTTGAAAGTGGTAGGAGCTCTTGAAGAGGTGAGACTTTAGCTTTGAGTGAGAAACACTAGGGGTGATGGATAGAAGAGCCTGAGGCAGATGATGGTGGGTGATCGGCAATGGTCGAGGGGCCGACAGAGTGCTACACAATCGCATTACAAGAGCAATCTGTCAGCCACAAACTTCTGCTACATGAGTTATGAGCTATGAGGACGGCGCTATAGAAGTGACAAGATTAGATTAGGTGATGCTATTTAAGCAGCTGGACTACATTTACCTGTGACTTACATTGAAGTCTCGTGACTTCACACCAAGTTGTTCCTTTGAAAATTGAAACCCAGCCATAGAGATGAAAACAGAAATGTTGCCAATTTGACCGTTTTTCCACTCTAGGGCTTCCAGGTGTAGATGTTGGTTATAGTTGTAGTTTCAACTGATTCAGTGGTATTGCACCTTCAGGCAATATCCCCCGTCCAGGACTCCAGACCAGACGACCATCAGAGCGCCTTGACATAAGAAAGTGCTGGGACAGACAGGTGTAGTAGCTTTGTTCAATTCCGCGCATCTGAGTAATTATAGTCTCTCCCGTTCTACGCTTCTGTCTGCCTCTCTGTATGGCCGAGTCTGCTTGCCTATCCTGCTCGGTGTCTTGCTTTGTAGCGTTCTTGTACAGAGACGTCAAGGCTAAACATCTTCAACCGACTGAACCCAACTGTTACTCTTGAAAATGGAACCCGGTGTGTGTGTATGTTGGTCTATGCGTGTATGTGTGCGTGTGTGTGTGTGTGTGTGTGTGCGCGCGCGTACGTGTGTGTTTCTCTTTGTGTGTTTTTGTGTTTATGTCTTTGTGTGTGTGTGTGTCTATGTGGTATGTTTGTCCTAGTGTCAACATGTGTCTGTGTGTGTATACGTGTCTTTGTGTGAGTGCGCCTGCTCCTCTCCGATGACGTCGTACTTAGGACACCTGTTGACGCCATCATTAGCGTATCTCCTCCTATCCTGAGTGTATTTGTTTTGTCCTGTGTCTTGTCGGTCTTTTTGTCTGAAGCGTGACCGAGATTGAATGTGGCATTCCACTGCACTGCAACATGAACAGTCAAACGGGGAACTAATTTCATCAGGTGTTGTGTATGGTGCTCGTGGAGCTCATAAACTCATAAACTCTGTGATTGCAGTTCACATATCTTGCTTGTACGTATGTGTGCATGTAGCAAGACATTCAATCAATCAGTCAATCAATCAATATATATCGCATCTTTAAGAAGTCGACTCATAGGTGCTCCCAGTCCAATCAGGGCCAAAGAGGACAGATTTAAAGAGGAGAGTGGAAAGTAGATGAGAAGTTCGTAGGGTAAAAGCCGGAAGTCCAGTGGAAATCGATTCCAAGTGGTAGAGCCCATAACAGAGAAGGCACGATGCTGCAGCATAACAGTGCATGAGACATTAATATAGCATGTTTCTAATATCTTGCATTTTTATGTAGCTCATTGAGATTGATTGAGTAGGTCCTTCACTCACAGTTGTTCAATGCCATTGATGTGTCTCCTTCTGCTGCCAAATTTACGCTTGTACTCCTTTTCCTACGATCGTTTAAGAGATCTTAACAATGGCGATTTAAGACAGTTAGTGAATTTATGCTGCACGGAGTCAAGAGGTAACAATACATTGAGTTCCGTGGCAGACATTTCCAAGAGAACGATCAATTCTACATTTGTGTCTGTATGTACAAACGTGCACTCGTTCATTTGTGCATGTGTATAGTTCTGATCATACCGAAGTTTGTGTGACTTCAGAATTTAAAAACTTAATTTTGAGAATGATGTGGAACTCTGAGTATCTGACGCTTTCATAAACAATTGTTTTGTTTTTGAAAATAATATAGCGCTCTGAGCCTCTGATCGCCCAACACGTTTGTAAACAAATGTTTTCTTGGAATTATGTAGAGCTCTGTTTATCTATCATTTTCCTAACTGAGTGTTCTATTTTTGAGATTTATGTAGAGCTCTGATTATTCAACACGTTCATAACTGAGTGTTCTATTTTTTAGATTTGTGTAGAGCTCTGATTATCCGACACTTTCGTAAACAAGTGTGCAGTCTCGTGTCACTTCAATAAGTTCTGTCATAACTGAGTTCTCCAACATTGGAGTACATCACTCCAATGCTATGCTTGCTTGAACATGCGAGAGTTGTTTGCAAATTGCAGTCATCGCCGGTCAAACTCTTGAAGCAAAAGTTGTTTGAAGCTTAACTTTCCTGGCTATATAACTCTTGTTAACTGTTTGCTTTTCGTCTTTTCATAGACATCAAACTTGAAGTTTAGATAAAACATGAACACCTAAAAGGTTTTGCATGTAGCATTCATGAGGAAAAAGCTACAGAAATTGTTTACTGGGAGATAAAAGTTGTGCGGTTACTGTTACCTTCAAAACAAATTGTTAAGCACTTGGTTTGGGTGAAGTCGATAACAATGAAGTCGAAGATTAAGACAAGAACATAAACGTGGAACACTTTTCACTATACAGGTTTTTCTGCTCTCTCACCTTTTCGAAATGATTCATCCTGCAATGCAGAGTCACAGCCAGTCAGTTACTGTGTACGGTCATTAAGTAAGCCTTTTAGTCACAGTTGCTCAAGACAATTGATGTTCTGTTCTGTTCTTTAACTGCTAAACTTGCGCTTGTACTCATTTTCCGACCTTGGAAGGATGGAGGACCGAGGGGGCTGTAGATTGTCTAACCCACTCCAGTGCTGGCGAGATTACATTGTCTCTATGAGCTATTCCAGGCTGTGTTGAGTCAACTGTGCAAGGCTTGTGCTCGATTCAAATGAGCATTGAGAATTCACATCATTTGATTCTGGTTCATAATGTTGTATACATGTATGTCTACATGACATTGGATTCTCGACTGCATTAACTGACCATAGAGTCCAGTTAAATGTACTTGAGCAATGAGCATGGTTGATATACAGACGAACTTGTTACTTGTTTAGAACTCTTAGCACAAGGTGTGCTTGTGTAAGATAATTTCATAAATGATTGGCTGCTTACTTACAGTGAATTTGTCACTTTTTGAGTTGAGAGGTGCTATACAATTATGCACTCGGACAACCAAACTTTATATATCAACATCTTGCTTGCCTGGCATAATGGCCCGACTTCCTCGATTCTTCAAAGTCCACCAATTCCAGACATTGCGTCTACTATCACCAGTGCATTGCGGTACAACTCGCCAATGGTGACCTTTCCCGTTATCTTTGCAATGTTCACGTATTGATTAATTTTCTTTCTTGGTGACTTTGAGCTCGTTCAGGCTTTAGTGCAGGCAGCGCTGTTGTGAGGCACTCGATGGAAGTGTCTAGGTGTACGTGTGCATGTATGCACGCCGATACTTAGTTATTTATTTAGGTCTTAAAGTGGTCACAAAAGATGTGTAGGCCTACAAATTGTTCTTGTACGTTACAATCGGTCAGATGAAATTTTTAGTGATGAATCCACAAATCTCTTGACTTTGACTAGGTTTTGTTTTGTCTAAAACGAAATCTGCGACTTCACTACAGCGCCTTGTATGGGTATCGAGTGAAAACGCGGCAATATATTTAGGCCTACAATGGCTTTTGTTTTCTTTCACGCAACCTCCCAGGCCGTTTTCCCAGGCACCGTACATGTAGGTGCCATGTTTTGGAGTAGGTTATGGGCATCTGTCTCACGACAGAGCAGGTGTTGGATTGTTTGGAGAGCGAGGCACACGACCACCGAGGCCTTGGGAGCAAACACCAGAACAGATGTCTTCTTGTATGGTGTCGCGTTTTCTGCCGCCACAGGTAGCGTTTTTTTCAATGATGTAATATACAGGGGTGTATTCACTGTTGCTTTGTTTCCATGGATGGATCTCAGCAACATAATAGAGGAGTTGCCTCATTGGAATTACCGCCTTAGTGATGACGTAGAGGAATTTAGTCTCTGTAGGCCGACACGAGACGACCACTCCCATCAGTTCCATGACTTCTCACCGTAAGGCAGTGTGACAAGAGTGATAACGGTAACTGACCGCTTAGAGTGTCGAGTTTGCAACTTAGACAGTAGGAGATTCAGCCTCCTCTGAGATAGTTGCTGTGTCGGAACTAGCTGAACAGGCCCTTCTCTCACCCACCATGACCCGGCGTCACTTGTGCTCTATCGTTTGACGATGGCACTTCTTAACTTCGAAAGTGAAGTGATATCAATAACAGTTATATTGATTTGTATTTAGAGGCTATATCCACAACCCTCCTCGACGTTTGTTATATCAAGCATTGTCTTGTCTATAGCTTAGCTGACTAAATCCATCAATCTTAGACGCCGTTCCAGAGCAGTTCCATAGATCAGTTCGAGCAAGCACGTTACCTCTCGATCTGCACAGAAGTATGCGTTAGAAATAAATGTATGCACAATACTCTCATTGTTGTATGCATGCATGTAATGTTGGAGCAGTTGCTTTTAAGGCTCGAGTTTCAAGAGTCGACTGACGCCGTGTTTTATTTACGAGTCGCCACACATGGTGTGACGAAAAATAAGGGACGTGGGCCACAAACTCTTCAACATCGAGGGATCTTTTCTTGTCACTTCAAGTCGAGTTATTCATTCTGATTCTTAGCGATTGTGGCCTTGGCGTGACCACTGGCCTGTAACGTAACCGTTGTAAACAGGTCAGCCTGCTGATGCGCGATACCTGGCCATTGGTTACTGGTTAGTCATGACTTCGGCACTTACCTGAGCCAAGTTGTTGGGTTGTGAGTGAAAGAGACGTTCCGCTCTTTCATCCCCTGAAATTCCACAGAATGCGTCAATGGAGCTATTCTGCGACGTTTGCTGTTGTTGTTTTCTGTTGACCGTGTACAGTAAGAGAGACCCCTAGCATGCCCTTTGTAGGCCTAAAGGTAATGTTGAACTCAGGATTTATTGGCACTGAAAAAGTTTAATTAAAGCAGTGGGTCTCCGTCAAATCGGAAATTGTGTTTGGTTTGGTTATCATAATGGATGCAAATGTTAATAAGTTTTTGTAGTGTCTGGTTTGCCGAGGTAGGAGGGGTTGAGCCATCGGCTTCAGCTACAAGTGCATTGGTATAATAGTATCATATAGTGTGGAATTCTTTAGATTCCCATAAATTCTCATTGACCGACGTCCTTTGCTTCTTCTTTGACAATTCGGACCCTAAGTTCACTGGGATCTTACCACGTCATCACCATTCCTGTCTATTCCCTAGGGGCTTGAAAACCATTTCTTCGATCCTGATCTTCCGTGGTGAGGCCTAGTTCTTTCTTCAGTCGATATTTCGGGCTATCACCACGTGTAGGCTACACTGGAACCTTAAATGACGTGACATTCGTCCTACGAGCTCACCAACACCTCACCTCTTCTTGTCTTCGAACAGGTCTTTCACTCAACACTGAAGACACTGCTTTTCCACAAATCATGTCCAGATTCCTCCCATTACCCATCCCTCTTTTGCAGTTTCAACTCCAAACACTATCCACATTAGCCTCTGGATTTTGACCTGGATTTTGACCCGGCTTATCGATTTCGTTTTTATTAAGAGCGCCTGTGGATAAGCTGGTTTCCGCGACCTCGCTTTTGTAGACGCTGTAGAAATGTTGAGTGTGTGATTATGATTACCGTTAGAACGGATGGTGATGCGGTCGTGGCGAAGGATACCACTAAATCAATTCATTGAAACAGAACGGGGTCGAGGTCACATGCTTGGGATGCACTGCTTTGACTAATGTAGCATAGGCTTACTTCAATGAAGTCTGTTTTTCGCAGTATAGCCGAATTGGCTGTAGTTGAGATGTCACTAATGTCTTGTCAGTAATTTCCGTGAGTTACTGCAGGCGTACTATATAGCACTTCGACGATGAATGGAGAGAGCGTAAACTTCAGAGTGGGTCATTAATATTTTAGAGTCTTTATTGATCTCTTGTTATGTACGCCGTTGTAGAAGAATTATGTTTACTTGTGCTCTGGTCTGTAATAATTAATTATAAATGGTTTCGTAGAGCTAATTAGGATGGCTATCAATTGTTTATGCCGGCACGCGTCCCTGGGACCGATCGATAGTTGCGAACTTTAGTCGACATTTGCATAAAAATTGATAGAGAAATTATTGGCTTTGAACAATTGAACAGCGTTGGCTTGCTTCTCTGACAGGCTTTGATTGATCAAAGCACTTGGGAGCGAAGGTGAGTCATGAATGAAAGAGAAACTACTCTATATTCTCCAGGAAGACTACTCACATCTGCCATCTGGCGTCGTCGTCTTCCTACTCCTCCTATGTTCTAGAAACTATTTTTATATTGTACAAAAGCATAACAGTCTGTTGATCTTCCTATTTGAGCGATATATCAAATATCAAAAGGCAACTCTCAATTGTGTAATTTTGATTGCCGTGTGCCGACTGGTATGTGTTTCCAATAATTTAAACGATTATCATCGTCGTCGTCGTCCTTTCTCCCGAGTTTAACTGGCGCTATAGGAGTGCGGGCTAGTGGATACTCTGGTGCTCTGTGCTTGGCTTTCCTGTGGCGCATTAAAAGTCTGGAGATTACGATTACGGGCGGTGATGGAGTTCTCTAGTGAGAAAGAACTGTGATCTTTATAAGACCAAGGCCGGGATTCAGCTACATAGGCGCTTTCCGTTTGCGCGACATAGCCTTGTTGCCGCTACTGGTGACTCTTCTGGTTTACTTATTGTTTTATTAACTGCAACAATTGTTCTAAAAAAAACCTTTGACCTCGTCTGTAGAGTAGCACCTCTCATTTACTTTTCCATTTAGCATGGCTATCTATCTAATGTCTAATTACAATTGCTACTGATGTGGCCAGAATGCTGCAGCAGACATTCAATGTCGTATTTAGTAGTTAGTATCTGCTAATTCCAGATGGTATTTTTTCAAAGTGTGGTTTATTTGTAATTGATAATCTCATTCTAGGTGACCGTTTTTTCCCTTGAAAGCCAGGGCCAATTGGTAATTAATTGATTGAGTGACCCAAGTTAACCCAATACTTGCTCACAATGCTTCCTACATAGCTGATAAACCAATTTTGGACACAGGAAGAAGGCAAACCTGTTCGCGCTACCCTGTCACAGAAGGATGCAGAGAATTTCCGTAGAATCCGGTCCCTACTTCCGTTCTTGAACTCGGAATCTTGGTGGCAGCAGAGCTTTTGAATAATGAGTCAAACTAGAGCCTTGGTGACTCTGTGATGACCTTTTCTGATCTTGGACTCGTCAAGTTTTGTGCTAGAGTGACGCAAGCTTTTTTCATCATTTATTTTGTGAGAAGTTCCATGAGAAGTTCACTTCATCATCAATTCATCATCAATGCATCATCAATTCATCATCGATGCATCATCAATTCATCATCGATGCATCATCAATTCATCATCGATGCATCATCAATTCATCATCGTCAATGGCGAGCTCCACTAACATGCCTTATGTGTGTATACACGAGATGTGTATGCCGGTGTACGTAGGTCTGTCTGTATGAGCAATTACTTAGTCTCTCTCTGCCCTTTCGGACTCGCTAACGTCCAAGCGATGGTCTATAATTCCATTACTTACAGGCAGGCACATATCCTCATTATTTACTTCAGTTTAAATTGACCTATTTTTCAGCACTCCTGAGTCAAGAGTGGAACAGTAAACATCGTCTTCTGTTTGTGCTTCCTTTTTCGCCAGTTCTAAGCCGCGATAACATGTCAATTCGGGTTATTTTTAAACGAACCTGACCGCCTCCATCGTTGCTTATAATAATGCCAGCCGCGTGGCTACGGCCGACGAGCCGCCGCAGGTGAGCGTAAAGAGTGCGTGGGGCCCCGTTGGAACTCGAGCTCGAGAGGTTGAATGATTCTTGGTAGACGCTCTTGAACTGAGGAACGCCTGAGCTTTAATATGGCAAAATCATTTCTGTCGACGGCAACGGCCTTTATTGTCACTCTCGTTGAACTCTGTGCCCACCTGAAGTTTAGTCGAGTGAGTCAAAGGTTCCGTGCTCCTCTTGACGGCCCAGGTTTACCCACCGCCGTCTGGGGACCATGGTCACTGCTCGAGAGCGACGAGCGCAACAGCTGGTCAAGCCGGTCTCTCTCCGAGGAGCTCCCCCACCCCGTTTGACTGGCGTTTTGCGCGTGGTTGGCACCGGACTGTCGTTCTTTGTTTCACAAATCAACTTCAGATACGTTTGATAGCGAGAGAACGGTGTCTTGAGTGTGCTTTAGAATACAATTAATCGTATTGTCTGCTTTTTGGCGCCTGCAGAAACCTGGGACTCTTATGGAACGGATGTGCAGCGACGAAAACTGGGTCATTGACCCAGATTGTGTGTGTGAGTGTGGCTACATGTACATACGGAACCTTTGCAGGATAAATTCACAGTCGCTTTTACTTTTGTTAACTAAATAAAACAACTCAATATACGGAATTTGGAATATAAATAAAATTAGTTCAAAGGAAGATTTGTTTACATGGAGTAGCATAACGTTGGATGAACTTTTAGGCGATTATTACTTCGAAGTTATATTCCAAGTACCCGTATGTCGTTTTATTCATTACATCGCTGACCACAGACATCGCCTGCAATGTAGCAGAATGGACGACCACTGATTGGCCGACATGTTGTGCTTTATACCCCTTCCATAATTATTAGTCCCAGAAACGGGCAGAATTGTATCCAATGGATGAGACTTGAGAAATGGTGTGAAGCAGGTTGCAGGTTGCCGCCAAAAACATTGGCGCGTATGACCTACTGAAATGAGTCTACGTTGAAGTTCGTACCCTGTGTTACATTATGTATATGTCTGAACTTTTATATAGCGCTGTTTTAGAGTTATATATATATATATATATTTATTTATTTGTGTGTCTGTTGCATTTAATATTTGACATAACTATGTGGCATATATTTACTGTAATGTTAAGCTTTAAACAATGCATTATTCACAGGTTTTACTTGGTCTCTGTTGTTTAGGAAGACTTGACATTTTCTATACTGCATTCTCTGAATTAACAAGCTTATACTGATCAGATTGTATGTTTTTACTGAACATTTGAGTAAGAGAAAACGGTTTTGACAGGTGGCAGTTGTATATTGACATTGTTTTAATTGTTCATCACTTTTTGGATCAGGTGCTCATTTTCGTTAGAAGCCATTGTCTCCTAAGATTGAGACCCAGTGCAGTAATACTATTTTATCTCATTGATCAATCGATTCAATCACTCTATGGAGATGCTGTGCTAAAGATTTTCTTGCAGAACGTGTAGTAGGGGTTCCCATGGCATGTTGGATTGTATAGATTTTCATCAGCCATTTGACAAGATAGACTGTTTCTCCGCATTTTAAATGATTATTATTTATGCCCAGGAGTTGTCCTTCGTCACAAAGTTGATGTTTTTATGCCATTGTTGTGAATGAAAGCAGATGCATGATTGTTAGCTGCTAATTAGCAGTTACAGAAACTCATCCACTGTTTGCACTATTGCAGTGCCAGTCCAAAGCCTGGATAAAGGAGGAGGAGGGCGATGCTAATGGTCTTTGTTGTCACACAATAATGTTACAACAGTTTGGCAGAATTCGAATTACACCGTATGTCAGTCTGCTGTCTGTCCTGCTGCCCCAAGGGAGTGGAAGGCTTAGCTGAATCAACCCTATGGGGTTACCGGTTGCAGGTTGACTCAGCCTTTCACTCCCTAGAGGCGATGGCTAAATGAGCAGTTATTATTATTATTATTACTATTATTATTATTATTATTACTATTATTACTATTATTATTATTATTACTATTATTATTATTATATTTTTATTATTATTAGATGTATTGTCATTATTGAAAAATGTTAGAAGATATGTTATTTAAGTCTTTAATTACAGTTACAAGTTTGAAGCAATTTTTATACAGCTCGTTTATAATAAGCAATTTGTGCAGACATTGTCGCAAGCAGGCATTGACCAGGTTCTTAATTGAAAGCCTGTCACTGAACGAGACAATGATTTCATTGATCGAAGCGACTGGAGGCGTCTCAAGGGCTTTTTCAGAAAAGAGGTTTTGGCGTTTAATTCAATGATGCAGTTGCCATGTCTGCATGTAAATCAACGTTCAGTCTCATTGATTGCGCATAGCTACATGAAAAACACTGTAGTGAACCTCAGACTAATATGGAAGGGATCTAAACGTGTCAGCCAATCAGTGATCATCTATGATACTGATACATTGTGAGCGATGTCTGTGTTCAGCTATGTATTGAATAAAGTGACATCCGGGTACTCGGCAGTATACCGTTGAACATATAATGGCCGAAAAGTTCATCAAACTTTATGCTACTCCAGTCAAAAAAATCTTCCTTTGAAGACATTTAATAAATTTTGCAAGTTCTACATTATATTAGGTCGTTTTATTTCATTAACAAAACCAAACGTGACTGCCGATTTATCCTCCAATAGTCCCGGAAGTGATCTCACACATAATTGTACGTCCTTGGGTTCGCATCCCTTCCATATTAGCCCGAAAGAGTGAACATGATACTTTAGCATGTAGACAGTTATTTTGCAGACTGAGGCTCATCTTATTCTGTGTGTCTGTGTTTCCAGTTTGTCGTGGAAGTAACTATGGTCTGGCGCATGCGGCAGAGCTGCAGGAACGTTTACAGATGTTCAAAACCGTCTACACCAACTGTACGTACGTCGACGGGAACCTTGAACTGGTCTTTCTCGATGGTCACGAGCCTTACGATCTGAGCTTCCTTCAGGACATCCGTGAAATAACCGGCTACGTGCTCATCGTTGCCAATTACGTCGATTACGTTCCGCTCACGAGTCTGCGTATCATTCGGGGTCGGAACCTGTTTGAACACGAAGGCAAATACTTCAGTCTGTATGTAGCGTTGAACTACAACAGCCATTCGCAAAGAAATGTGGGTCTCAGAGAACTTCGGTTTACCTCGCTACGTGGTACGTCTAGTTTTGTCGTTTCTTGAAGCGTCGCTTTCATGGTTACGGATGATTGTAATGTAATATAATGTAATATAATCAAGCAGTTATATTACGCCACTCGAATCAGCAGCGCTCTCAACGGGCGTCTGTGCTTGGGCAAGGAAACTGGAAAGTCTTAAAGGCGTCTCCGAAACTGGCAAGGTGATGGGGTCAGTAATGTCAGGCGCTGGGACTGTGGAAGACAGTTACAAGTTGAAGGGCTAACACAGGCGTGCGTGGGGCAACAAGAAGCCTAAGATTGTGCTTGTAATGTTAGGTCATGTAACCGGAATTTATTTAGCACCTTTTATAAGTGATTGATCTGCTGAGTGTACGTGAGATGGCAGTCGGTGAGAAGTCTTTGTCTAACGGTATGATGATGTTGATGAGGTGAGCAGTTTGGAAGACTGTAGATGCTGCATGGATTTCCTAAAATGAGCAGGTCGGCGCTGCTCTCAATCATGCGTCAACGCTCAACACGAGCGAGGCGCTCACATGACTACCATTAAGAACAATCAATTTCTCTTCAGTCCAACTAGGTATCACTCTCCATGAGACGATGGTGGTGTTAGTGACATTCTGGTGAAAGTGGTGATGACGGTACTTGCAGCAACAATGACGACGACAATGACGTCAATTTTTTTAGGGAGAAATGATCGATTGTTGTAAATTAAATGGTTGTGACTATGAGAGGCTTTTGTATCTGTAGAAATTCTGGCCGGCAGTGTCTTCTTCTTCAATAATAACCGACTCTGCTACGAGAATACCATCAACTGGAGGGACATCTTAACGGGAGAAGGAGCCGAAGCCGTCTACCAGTATGATGACAATCAAAACAGGAGAACATGTGAGCAGAATTTTGCATTATCTTCTGATTTGTCTGGGACACAAAGAGCCGTATTTCGCTGGAACCAGCTTGTTCACAGCTGCCAGGTCGAAGGAAATTGAGAGACGGGAAAGATCATGTCGAGTTTTGATGTCCAAGATGTTCCACGCTCTTCCAGATGTTGATCTGATTATGACTTGTGTTTGATGCACCATCTGTTTTATGCACTACACACCAGGTGGTGATAATTAATATCGTTGTCAGAGTATCAGACTTGCTTGCAGACAGTTAGACAGTTATGCCTTTCAAGAGCTCTGCTTCTTTTCCCCTCCCCAAGTAGAAGTTTCGGTTTATTTAGTCATGTTTTCAGGCTGCTGCAGCAGAGTTTGCCAAATTATACTTCAACCTGGGCCAAGTATCGGAGGACTGTAATTGTAATCGAAGTCATAGTCCACTTTAAAGTCACATGTTCTATCATCCTCAGGGGCGAAAAAGTTTGGGGGTTTTGTTTTCTGGGATTTCCATTGGACATGGTCATATTTTCCTACAGTTTTAGTTTTTATTAACGGTTATTGTCTTAACCATGAGTTTAATTACCATTAAACGTTTAGATGTAACTTAGATTACCATTCCTCTCTCTTTTTTACTCTTATTTTGATTACCTTGCCTCTCTCGTTCTTCCTCTATTTGCATAGAACGGATGGTGCATAAAAAGCAAGTCATAATCAGATTATTATCTGAAAGAGCATGGAACATCTTGAACATCAAAACTCGACATGACCTTTCCGGTCTCTCGGTTTCACTTGGACCTGGGGTCACCTGGCAGCTGTGGACACCTGGCAGCTGTGGACAATTGAGCTGGTTCCAGTGAAAATAGGGTCTTCAGTGGTGTTGGGGGCGGTAAAATGTTCTACCCTATGACCACTAACGGTGTAATCATGTCGCCTTCCATTTAGGTCTTGTCCTTGGCGGGTGCGTATTCGTAGCATCTGGAATGCTCAACTACAGATCTTCATACGTTTGTCACTGTCTTTATACTTGGCCTGTTTGACACTGGCCGTATTCATATGGCCCATGATGTTTGGTGTTGACAAGCTTCAAAGTGCACATCCGAGCTATTGTCGCCGAGCATTATCAATCGTCACTTGTACGCTAACTGCATTGTGTAACGACAAGCGCCGATAGGGCAACGTGAAGAGTCAACAGGGCATGGCAAAAAGGCCAAAAATTCGCTCTGAATATTCGAAGGACCATGCGAAATTCTGCACTGCCGCAAGAAAACTTTAGTAATTACTTGACGGAATGCTGGCAGGTCATGGGAACAACGCATTGCAAGGAGTGCATCAGTATGTCGCTGCGTTTTCTAAATTAAGAGGGGCAATGGCAGGATGATGAGTGAAGGAAAAGACTGAGAAGGATCAGTGGAAACGGAGGAGGAGAAGAGGGAAACAGAGGAGGAGAAGATGAAAAGAGGATTATGAAAGAGTTGAAAGTGGAGGAAGAAGAGGCGAGCAAGAAACAGGAGGAGAAACAAGTACGGTTCCGTGAACTGATCCATAGCGACAGTCTTTGGTATCCCCTATACATGTATTTGCGGATTTATTTTCTTGACCTCGGCACATTAATACCAATTTGTCAGAGAAGCAGATGAGAATTTCTGGGAATCTGAAGAATTCTGCTCTATGTCAACATCCTGGTAGCTGAAGCTTAGGGGGTAGCAAACAATCTGACCCCTCTAGCAAATAAAACACTAATTAACGCACATGGTCAAGCCTCTCCCTTGCCACCTGAGCTTCCTATCCATCAACAGCATAGGTCATTCTACTGATTTTATACGTTTACTAGAGGGACTTGTGAGTTGTGACACACACGTCTTTTGCTGTAGTGGAGTTTTGAATATCTGACATCTTGGTCGTCGTCTATCGTAATCGTAATCTCCAGATTTCTAAAGCGCCACTTTAAAGCTAAGCGCAGGGCACCAACTTATTCACGAGCGCTGCGTCAAATCAAAGGGGTGTCCAAAGGATTGTCCGTGGGCGGTCAGAGTTCGGTTACCAGGAGGTCAGCAGGGAGGCAGAGTAGCTGTTAAGGAGGGTGTCGCTTTGGTCGAGGATGGACTGGACAGGTGGAATGTCAAGTAGTGAGTCTGGTGGGTAAGAGTTCTTGAAAAGGTGGGATTTAAGTTTAGATGGGATTTAAGTTTAGCACCCTCGCTACATCTTGGTTGTCTATCACCCTGGCTAACCTCTAGCTTATCATGAACCCAAATGAACTGCAGAGAAACAGCTATCGTCCCGAGATCTGTTCTGCCAGGCCATGTCACTTGCAAATAATTAAATCCCCGTTGTCGTATAGAATTCAGATGACGCAATCGATTTGTTTAAAAAGACTCAACTATTATTATCGATCTCGTTTCCAAACGTTTCTGCCGACGCTCTAATAACCTATCGACGCTCTACTAACCTATCGACGCTGTACTAACCTATCTACTAACCTATCGACGCTCTACTAACCTATCGACGCTCTACTAACCTATCGACCCTCTACTAACCTATCTACTAACCTATCTACTAACCTATCCACTAACCTGTCAACGCTGCTGCTTCTTAGCATGCATTTTAATATCCTGGTTAATGTCCTGCGGCTTTTCTTGAGCCTTCCTGTGCGTATACAGCTGTGTTCCCTTGCGATTTGACGATAGTTAAATGCTTTTGAGATGCTCGTTAATTGAGCAGATGTTACCACAAGTGACAAGAGTTTGGCGTTGAGAAGATTTATTGCCTGCAAACATAGCTTTCGTTGCTTTGTAACTTGGAAAGCTAGAAATTGAACTGTTGTGGAAACTGCAGCTACATGTTATATATTATATGTTATACATGTTATATATATATGTACATATACATATATAATTATGTATGTAAATGCACACATTTTTATATAGAGACCTGACTTATTAATTTGGAAATTGAAAGGCAAGTTAGGTCGGAATTTGTTCCAGGTTAAGGGTCAGGCATATAGAAACTACAAACAGTCACACGGCTATGGTGTTTAGAGTTATTATTTTTATTATTATTAAGTTATATTATTATTATTACTCTATTATTATTATTACTGTTATTATTATTATGATTATATTATTATTATTAGTAGTAGTAGTAGTAGGTGGAGTGGAAGGTGGACTAGTAGTAGTAGTAGTATTAATTAGTCTTATTATTGATGGTTATTGAGTGCTTGTAAAGTATGATAGTACTATATATTAACTGCTGATTTGTTCTTAACAGGTGGTCAATGTCATCAAAGCTGTTCATTTAATGGTGAACGTCACTGTTGGGGCGCAGGACCCCAGTATTGTCAAGAATGTGAGTTGCTTTCATAGCATAAATGTATTGGTGCATCACACACGACCATTAAACTATAGCCAACGTTTTTTTAATT
Organism: Bimastos eiseni; assembly: GCA_959347315.1. NCBI lineage: Eukaryota > Metazoa > Annelida > Clitellata > Crassiclitellata > Lumbricidae > Bimastos > Bimastos eiseni. Next base: position 31,937,993 of record OY365815.1, read on the forward strand.
TCAAACTGACAATCATAACAATTATAACGATAGAATAAGCTTAAAGGGGGATTCACAGAAACCATTAGGAGATACATGAAGACAGATATACTTTTAGAAATTCTTATCTGTGCATTTCGATATGCAGATACCTAATTACAGATATTCATTCATCCTTCCATCCATCCATCTGTTTATCCAGCTTGGCCATTTGGGTATCTGGCTGCTTAAACACTGAAAGTGGAATAAAATGTTGGGCCATAGGCTCAGATGGTGGGGCACTGGCCCCTCTTGGCTCCCTCTGACGTGCATACAGACACGCATAGATGGCCACACCATCAATGAATTTATTTTCGTTGCTTAGACATTGGCGTTTGAGTTGATTGGAAATGTTCTTTGTGACAGTGACGCGCCTGTCGTGCAGTCCGCAGTGTGACGGTCGATGCTTTGGTCCTCTTCCGAACCAGTGCTGCCACTCGGAGTGCGCAGGCGGATGCACCGGACCGACGAAATCAGAATGCTGGGTTAGCTTTTCATTTTGCAATTTCACATACCTGACTGGGTTGTGGTGTAATGTAATAGAACATTTATATAGCGCCCCTTCAAGATGTCTGCTCTGTGCTAGTCTACATGACATTAAATGTCATTACTAAGGAATATTTTAAATCAGTTAGCAACTTAGCAAAACTATGCAGAGTATAAGCTAAAAGAGTCGCCAGTGGTGGACCCACGCGCAAGTGTCGAACCAACCAATGGATTCCCATCGACAGCTGACAGATAGTAGTTTTTCGAATGCGACTCTTTCTCTTTACTTTGATATCGTCTGTTATTATTCGCTCCACCTCATTCGTACATCACCTTATGATTTTAGAATTCGTCTTCGAGAGAGGGGGTGCCGGGGTGGGGTATTCCCGGCATAATACCCCAATCTTAGTTGGTACAAGCGAGCTGTGACACCTCATTGATGAGATCTACCCGTGGTCATTTATTAAACGACTGTACGTCGAGCTGTGTCACTGCTGTGATGTTTCGGAGTCACTGTCTCTGTCGCTTCTTGTGTCAGTTGTGAGCGTGATTTGTTGTAGGGTCCACTGTTGAATCTGCCTTCTTGTTTATCGGAGGCTTTAATAGCCCGGCCTGTTGAGAGATCCCATTATGTATCTTGTTATAGCGTAGCGTCGACGACAGTCTGACCCGTAGTGTACGGTAGCGACGATGATAGACGTGGCTTGTCTGAGCTGACTCGCGATGAAACGACTCTTGCTTTGTTGTGTTTAATTTATGGTAGAATCGCAAAAGAACTGTTGCCTCGCTTTTTCGTGTCTTGGTTCGAATTCTGCCGAATCATTGGTCTATAGGCTATGAGTAGGCCTACGTCCCGTAAAACTGTTGAAAGCCAACGTGCTGTGATCGTATCGTATCTCAGAATTTATATGGCGCTGAATTTGTACTGTGGCTATGCAGAAGCGCATCTCGTCGTGAAAGGCCCACGGATGTAATGAATGTCTTCGGCGATGATGTGGACTCAAGTGTTGATGTTGTAAATGTTGAGCCGTTTTGTGCTGAATGGAGTTGTAACGTTCCAGTTAATGCGTTTTGGCTGTTACTGATAATAAATGCCGGGTGGGTCAGATATGCAGATCGATCGATCAATCAATCAATGAAACTTGATATAGCGCCCTTTCAAGAAATCTACTTGGAGGCGCTCCCGGTCAAACCTTGACCAAGTAAGATAGATATCAGAGTGGAATTAGAGTTCCTTTGTAAACAAGAGCCAAAGCTCCAATGGGAGGTCATTCCGAGTAGTTTGGCCCAGAATCGCACAAGGGCGCAACATGAATTGTTGGGGGCCTTGAAGCCCCTTTGATTTAAAAAGATGAATCTAACGCTGCCAGGGGCCCTCTGGCCACCGGGGGCCCTTGTACATTGAACAACCTGCACAACCCATTGCTGCGCTACTGGATATAGCCTACGGGAACTGTTTGTTTTGAATGGTGCTTTGTCAATTGTCACTCCCTGTTGTTGCCTCTAAATGATAATGCTTTCCTTTGTGTTTCCTGCTTTGCGTTTTTGTGATTCGGTTGTTGGCTTTGCCGTAGGGAAGGATTTGAGACGAAGAATTTCGCTGCTTGGGGCTAATAGTTTTCTGTTAGTTGGGTGTCTTTCTATTCATTGAGTGTACTTGTTGTTGTGATGGTGGCATTCTTCGGTCACGATGGGTTTATTAAATTCACTTGCTAACCAGTTGGAACTAAAGAGACAGTTTTATGGGGCTACACTTGAAAATTGCAACGTATTTCACAAAAAGCAATTAATTGAATGCTGAGTCGTAGATGACATAAGTTACGACAGCTGCCATTTCAAACATTGAATAAAATAATAATCATAAGAAAGTTCATCGCCAGTCAGCTGAGGAGGAGTTGTTGCTCGTAAGAGTAGTAGGCTGTAAAATTCACACAATGCCTTTATCCCCAGGGATTCACACAAAGCCTTTAACCCCAGGGCTTGGACGAGCGAGACGCGGTGGTGAATAGGATGACGACAAGAAGACCAAGCGACGTCTGCTGGGGTCATGGGGTCGGGTTAGAGGTCAGGCGAAGAATTCGTGTGATAGCCTTTGCCCAACGAAACTGTTTGCACTCTGAGTCTCTGACAGTGCCAGTCCCAAGCCTGGATAAAGGAAGAGGGCCACGCTAATGATCTTTGTTATAACTGTGTTCAACTGCAAGGGATGTATTATGGGGGACTCTTGCTATCTTACTTAAACGTAACGACTTTATCACACACCAGTATTAGTCTTTAATTGAAAGCATTTCATCATCGTCATCATCATATCATCAGTTCCTGACGCCAGCCAGCCCCATGGCGGCGATGGGTACGAATGAATGGTCCCCGTTGCCCTCCGTAACTGGTCAAGTCCATTTCTCCCCTCATTGTTTGTCCAAGTTGATGTTTTACGTCCTCATTTATGTCGTCTATCCGTCATAGTCTTACTGTCTTAGTCTGCCTTTGTTTCTTTTTCCTTCAAATCCTGTTTCGGAAAGGATGTCATATTATTGACCGGTAATTGACTTTTCTATTGTAAGCCAAATGACGCATCACAAAATCCAGGCCTTTTACTTCCTCCCATCTCGCACGCAGCGAACGGTTGAAGATGTTGATCATTGATAAGTTATCTGAATGTGTTTTGGGTGTTCCCGACGGCAGGTGGTTGCAGAGGAAGTCGCTTGAATTGGTTTTGGGTTAGATTCTGCTGCTAAAAATAAGTCAATGGCTTTCATTGTAACACGTTGTGTCATGTTGTGATTCATACCAGTTTGACTTTCACATGACAGGCCGAAGACTTGAATTTTGGTTTCGGAGTGTGACAGCCTACACCTTGGTTATCATGGCACCTCGAAATTCTTTTGAAATATTTTGTTACACATAGGTAACCTGGAAAACTTGTGAACGTTCATTTCTTCGTTGTTTCAGGCATGCAAGAACTTTGAGAATGACGGGATGTGTGAGAACTTCTGTCCACCTGAGTTTGTCTATAGTCCGCAAGAGTATCGCCAGGTGCCAAACCCTCGTGCCAAGTACGCCTATGGTAGCCTTTGCGTCGACAAGTGTCCTTGTAAGTAGCTGTGTGAAATTGGTGTATGTGATGATGTCCTGGTGGGTGGTGATGTTTGCTGGGATTTATCATGTGCAACACTGTTTCATATGAAAATGTACTCTGTGGCTTTGTCATTTCCTACACGAGCAACTTAATTCATTCAAGTTAGATGGAAAATTGGATGTTGTTAATGGATATTATGGATGAATACTATCGAATAGATTTCTGTTACTCTGGCTAGACTCGTTTTAGTTCAGTAGGTGGCGTTGCTGTTATGAATCGTAAGAATAATAATAGACTCGTTTCATTTCAGTAGATGGTGCCAGAAGATTATTGTTCGTCCTACAACAGTTCAAAAGCTAATATTTGTGTGAAATTAATCAAATGGATGATATCGAAGCAGATAGAAGAGCAGTTACCCGGCTGTCCTGCATGGAGATTGCAGTTTTCAAAATTGTTTTAGCCATCTTAGTCAGTTGATTTTATTAACAAAGTCATGGGAGCATCTGTGTGCCTTGGTGAAAATGTGATGTGATTTAAACGGACTTATGCGCAATTTCTGTGACTAATCCTTGGCGTTTCTGACCCAAGACGACAACCATGTTAGTTCCCTGCTAAAACCAGTTCTGTGCTAGAATTGAATGTGTGTTAGACCAGTTCTGTAATATTTTTTATCTGCGCTAAAACCAGTTCTGCACTAGTATTGAATCTGAGCTGGAGTCAATTCAGTGTTGGAACCGTATCTAATAGAGTATATTATATGTTAGCATTCAATTTATGCTAGGAACTGGTCTGCTCTTGATCTTAGACGGCAGGAGCCAATTGCGTGAGAATCAGTTCTGTTTTCAAACTAATGGGATGATGGGAGAGGGTGATTTGTGTGCACGAAGCAGTCTTGTTCATTGTTAGGCCAATGGCCAAATGAAGGCAGTGGATATCTTAATATGTGCTTAGGTAATGGTAATGTTAATTGGAAATTTAATTTATATGGTGCCACTTCTGCAGACTCTTGTCAGAGGTGCTTGTGTCGGATTCTAAGTAATATCTTTGAGTTGGTCTTCCTGTTACTCCGATAAATTTCGGAGACTTCCCTTAAATTTGTTGGATTCTCATTTCTTGAGAGCTGTGGCTGGAGGTCCCTTCCACAGTTATCCAAATGTCTGAATTTGGTTTTATTCCATGATGATTTCACTGGTTTGGGTTAGGGGCAACTGATGGGTTTTTTCTTGGAGTGGTGATAAATAAATGTGAGATCATAATTACAGATTGCGATTGGGGGCCGTGGAGTAATGGAAAGCACACTGGGGAGCGGGGCTGAGGAACCGAGTTCGATACCCGTATCCCCGTAAGGTAGACTAGTCCTTCTTTAGCTAAGCGGTGGCTTTGGTAAATTGGATGTTTAGCGTAATGGGCGCCTTGCATTGCTGCCGGTTAGTTCGACTCCTGTAATAACTTGTCATCATTCGTTCATACTGTACTTGTACTCATACTGTGGTTTGTCAGTCTGAGAATAAACAAATATGATTATAACATTATTATTACAGTTGTGCAATTTCTATGAGCAACTTGCTTGACTTGTTACAGCTCACCTGATCGCTGACAAGGGAGCGTGCGTTCAAGACTGTGGAATCGGTCGCATTGCAGGCAAACAGGGCAAATGTGTGGACTGCGACGGACCGTGCCCAAAGAGTGAGTCATCTCCAGCCAGTCTCTAGTTAGTTGGTGGCTGTTTAATGACACTGTGTTGTGCGAAGATGATTAACGTCACCCTCCTCCTTTCTTTCTCCTCGCTTGGGACTGGCACCTACAGAGCCCGGACCGTGGCGTAGCCTTTGGCCACTCTCTAAGTAGAAGAGTCGCCGCTGTGGTTTGGCAGTCTTTTTGGTAGCACCCCGGTTCCTTCATCCGACGACTGGATGTTTGGGAGTGCTGAGTAGACTCTGTCTGTTACGTAATCTGATGTGATGTAGTTGAGCATTTGTATATTAACAATCCTGGATGGATCGTCGTGCATATCTGTCTCTTGCTTTGGATTGGCTGACCTTGCACACTTAACTATTATAATAAATAAATAAACAGAAAACAAGAAGTAAATAAACAGGAACAAATAAATATAAAATGATAAATATAAATAAATAACTGAAGTAAATGAGAATAAATAAATCTGGGTAGATTACTAAGTATAGTTATGCGTTCATTGGTATGCCACACTGAATACAAGTATTTATATTTTCAATTAAATGGAAGGTGTGACTGAAATGTTATCTTAATTGGGTTAGTGTTATCTTCTAATTATCTAATCTCATTCTTATCTGGAGCGTTCTGAAGCAGACAGCTATCGCAACAGGTGTGAAATCACGGTCCTAACCAACAATCCATTGAATATAGGTCGGGTCATAATCAAAATAGGTTAGAGAAGCCATCCTTGAATTGATTGTTGCTGGCCCTTTTATCTGTTGACTGATAACTGTTGCCATGTTGGAGACTCTTGAGTTGATCCATTAATTAAGCGGTTGCTATTTTAGTATTAATCAAGGTTGTTGGGTGCATGATAGTGTAGGGATTAGCGTGGTGGACTGTCAATCGAGAGGTTGGAGATTCAAACTTCTGCCAGGGCAGAAAGTTGGTTTGAGATTTCTACTCCATTCCAAGCTCTCAACAACTCCAATATAGGCTCCAGTGATTGAATTGTCAAGGGGGATGGGAGGGTTCAACTCCTAGTTCACTTTTCAACCCCACCAGTTAATTCTAAAAAATTACATTGAGAGGTCAAGCATACTCCCCAGATCAGCTTTCAGTGGCACCCACACAAACGGTTACTCTCTGCAATTTAGTCCATTCACCAGTTTCAGATTCGTTAAATTTCTGGTTGGGACATCTCGACATGTGAACATTTTTTGGCCCCCAGTTCAAATTTGACAATTCAAGCCCTGGGCTATAGCGACCACGCTGAATGTCGGTGGGAAGATGAGACAGCGAGGGAGATGCCCAGCCGTCCACCTTCATATGCAGAGGCTAAGAAAATGAACTCACTAACACTTCATACCCATTTGTTTCTTGTCATCTTCAACATTTAAGGCCCAGTTTAGTTCAAAATTCCAAGAGCCTTAGTTTGTGACAAAAGGAATGGGAAGATGAAAAGAATGATAAGGTCTGTAGTTTCTTCTGTACCAGTGACAGCTCATGGAGCTATATAAATATCTTGCTTTGCGTGCTACCCAGGTGTCCCTGATGCTAGCTACATGGATGTGTTTGTTTTGTTTGCAGCTTGTCATGTGAAGATGGAGGGAGACAGTGACTTCATCCATGCAAAGAACATCGGTCAGTTCACGGGCTGTACAATTGTTCAGGGAAGCATCAAGATTCTCGACAATACGTTCTTGGGGTACGTAGTTGGACTACTGAGCGAGTGGTTTGTTTCTGTGGAGATAACTATCGGACATCATCTATTGTATATTACTTGAGTTTTTATAGAGTGCCTCTAGTAGGGTGAACTGTTTGTGCGAGGCCCAGCGAGAAGAAGCAGGTTTTGAGAGAAGTGAAAGAGGAGGAGAGAGAATGCCGGATAGAAATTTAGAGCGAACAGAAGGAGAAAGTGCATTTATGTATTCCTAACTGCATCAATGCATTCGGCTACTTTTCTTGGAGGTCTTTTGGCATACTCGAAACTTAATGATGACAATTGTTTCGTATTTGTAATGTTTTGACGATTCTATGACTATATTTCCATCTAAAATGATAGCGTTGAAAGTGTTTCTGCTTTGACTTCTAAAGATTTTGGTGGCAAAGAGATACATTTAATGGCGCCTACGTCACGATTTCTGATTGACGAACAGAAATTGTCAAATGTTACTTTCAAAATTTCTTGCTTCTTTTTTCACTTTTTTGATATCATCGTCAGTGTTGTACTTTGAAAGACTGTTAATGCTTGCGTCAAATTCACTCTGTTCATTCCTGACTATTCTGCTGAGCTGCACTGCCTCATGTGTACAATTCTCTGTCTCACTCTCTGTTTGTCTCTGTTTCTCTCTCCTTCCTTCTGCCTCTGTCTCTGTCTGTCTGTCTGTCTCTCTCTCTCTCTGCCTCTCTTTCTCTGTCTCTTGTTGCCTGTCTGTCTGTCTCTTTCTGTGCCTCTACATCCCTGCCTCCATATCTTCTCCATAGGGACAGCTACAACAAAATCGATCCGATGAAGGTGTCACAGTTGTCTCCCCTGGAAACAATTCAGGAGGTGACTGACTTCGTCCTAATCCAGGCGAACTACAGCGAGTTTCGAAATCTCTACTTCCTCAAGAACCTCCGCATCGTCCACGGCCGCAAGCTGGACCGCGGCCGGGCCTCGCTGCAGATCTTCAAGACGAGCCTCGAGATTCTCGGGTTCGAGTTGCTCCAGGAGATTCGACACGGAGTGATATACATCGCCAACAACTCACACCTGTGCTATGCGAAAAGCATCAAGTGGGAGAAGCTGCTATCGCATCCGGAGCAGAAGGCTATCATCGAACACAACAGGAATGCTAGCGACTGTGGTAGGACCAGCATTTGATTAATTAGCCATCGATCAAAGGCTATTTATATGGTGACACTTCAGGGTCTCTTATTCTCCAATGCACTACCGCCTGCACCAAGTGAGAGGAGCGGTCTGGAATGAGGAGGTAGCGCTCCTTCAGGGTTTCTTCTACTCGGTGGCACTCATGGCCAGTATCCCCGTATGGTTGAGTGATCCTTCCAATTGTGACGCATTCTGATTGTTGCTTCCTGTTTTTAGCTTCACCCCTCTGCTGCCTGCAGTGGCCTTGGTCAAACTAGATGTGTAACGTAAAATTTCGTAAAGGGCGCTGACAGTTAAATTCTCCTGCTGTAATAACTTGTCATCATTCTTTTGTACCATGTTTCTGATCAAATTGCGGTTTGCCAGTTTGAAATAAAACGAAATTTATTAACTTTTTTTTACCTGAGGCAGTTCTGATCCGTCAGGTGATAAAAAACGTTGTTCATAGACAGAAAAATTTTGGGTGATCGGAAATGGTTATGACGCCTTGTCAGTTTGAATCAATAAAGGAGAATATTATTATTTTGGAACAGCTGCTCCCTTGTCAGAATCCGTCCTCGGAAGGCAATATTATCATTATTTTTATAAACAAATTTATTGTTATAGTTATGATATAAGTGTTATGTTGAGTGGGGCTGTTCTGTGTTGTTTAGTTGAGGACAACGAAGTCTGTAGCTCCGAGTGCACAGACGATGGTTGTTGGGGTCCACTGGACGACCAGTGCATCTCTTGTCGGCACTACCGTCTTGGCAAGCAATGCCTAGAGACATGCGAGTCACTGACCGGCGTCTATACCTCTGGACCCAATGAGTGCCAGAGGTGTCACCCCGAGTGTCTCGGAAACTGCACTGGCCCCGTATGTACAATTCTAATGTCTCTGTCTCTCTCTGGCTCTCTGTCTCTGTCTTTGTCTCTGCACCTCTATAGCCACGTCTTCTCTGTTGTTTTGCTATGTTGCTGTTTG